>JAZGTH010000078.1:567500-610000 GCA_036877525.1 Chromobotia macracanthus
TGTTAGAATATAACTAATGTCTTAGTCTCTCTCTCTTTTAGTTCCAGCTCAGGTTTCTCAGACAGCATCCTGCAGTCTCCGGCTCGCACGCCTGTTTTCCTCAATCCAAATGCCCCGCCTCCAGCTCCTCCTCCTTTACCCCCACCCCCTCCTCCTCTGCCCACCACTGCTGGTGTATCAGGTCCAAGAACACGAAGTGCGGCCCCGCCCCCAATCCCTCCCTTACCATCCCAGCAACCTCCAGCTATCCCCCCTCCCCCCGCCCCCCTCCAAATCGCCCCTGGTGTCCTACACCCTGCCCCCCCTCCAGTGGCCCCACCCTTTCACTCATCACCTGCCCGCATACAGCAGGACAAGGCTTCAGCCATATGCGGGGATGGAGGCGATTTGCCACCACCCCCACCTCCTCCTCCTCTGCCACTACCAGGGAACAGAAGCTCCTCCCCTGGCCAACCCTCAGGCCCGCCCACACTGCCCTCCTTCCCGTCAGGAGTGGTCTCCTCACCGCCCACTCATTCAGGTCATGAGGTCAGGAGGTATCCTTCCAACCTGCCACCAATCAGTGATGCCCGCAGCGTTCTGTTGGAGGCCATCCGTAAAGGTGGGATGGGCTTTGCTCAATGAAATCTGTTAAAACTTTACATGTATAATTTTACATGAATTTTACAGATTTTAAAATCGGTAGCTGATGTCCATCAAAAAGAAGCAGCAGTATTCTGAACTGACCTGTGTGCGTGCGTGCATGTGCGCGTGCGTGCGTGTGTGTGTGTGCGTGTGTGTGTGTGTCTGCAGGAATCCAGCTGAGGAAGGTGGAGGAACAGAGAGAACAGGAAGCCAAACACAAGCATGTTGGAAATGACGTGGCCACTATCCTCTCTCGCCGCATCGCTGTGGAGTACAGCGACTCTGAGGATGACTCTGAGTTTGATGAAGTCGACTGGATGGAATGAGAGAAGGAGTATCAGGGGGAGAAAACATATAAACAGCTAATAAGATCTCAGTTAACTTTCTTCCTAATGGCAGAAACATCAAGATTGCAGATGTCTGTATGTGATGTTCCCAGAATGCTTTGCTTTCATTTTTAACCACATGTTACACTTGTGAGTGAAATTGGTGAATGGCATTCTGATGTCATGTTGTGTTGACTTTAATTTTTCTGACTTCTCTTGTCTTAATTCTCAGTAAGATCATAAATGTTGTTGCTGTTGAACCGCTCCGGTGGGCACGACCCCTGTAACAGCAGTGCCCTCCGGTGGGCACGACCCCTGTAACAGCAGTGCCCTCCGGTGGGCACGACCCCTGTAACAGCAGTGCCCTCCGGTGGGCACGACCCCTGTAACAGCAGTGCCCTCCGGTGGGCACGACCCCTGTAACAGCAGTGCCCTCTGGTGGGCACGACCCCTGTAACAGCAGTGCCCTCTGGTGGGAACTAAAGACAGTGACAGTGTTCATACCACCAGAATCTGTTCAACTGGATCTGATCGATGCTTGTAATTGAAAGTCATTAAACTGTTTCTCCATTTCAGTGCGTTAATGTGATGTTATAGTGATTGTGATGGAAAAGGACATTTTTAAACCAGATTCAATGCTGGCGACCTTCAGGGTGAATCTCATGAAACACACGGTCGTGTTTCACTACAAAAAAAAGCAATTCTGTTTCACTTAAAACAAAGTTGCAGTATTTCTATAGCACTCAAAGTCAAATGGACAAATTACGTAATGTGAAATTTGTTCATAATCGTTATGAAAACTTTCTGTCTGGGTGATGTCTATAATTTAATTTACAATTCTACATTTGAAATGTAAACTATGAGATTCACCCAGCTGACATAATTCCCATGAAGGCCACACAGCAAACTGTTAAATGTGGCCATTGAGTGCGATTAATGTCATAATTTCATTTCTCAATGTAAACACGACTGAACATAAAGCCGGACCTCTCAACACGCAGAGCTTTGTGAGGACTCTCCTGTCGACCCGGAGCGGCTGCGGATCACCGTGTGTGTGAACGGACCGATTCGTCTCTTCTGCCTTACGGTGTGTAGAAATGATGAGGAGTTCAAGACGAGGAAAAGAAACAGAAATGTAAAATACTTCATAAATACTGTATACCGTGTGATGTATGAAACTGTTACTGTAACGTTACTGCATTAATAAAAACATGTTTCAGGTTCAGATGTTGATTACTGAAGAAGCTGTAATAACCAAATAAAAACGTAAAATGAATCCGATGCCATATAAGAAAACTTATAAGAACAACAAAGATGTTTCATGTCTGGTGCAAAATAACATATTCACAAGTATACATGTAATAAAATGACATTTTTAAGGGGAACAATGTACAAAATACGCGTTTTTAAATACATTCACATGATAAGGTGAATGTTTTAGTCGATAAAAACAGTGAGCGAAATTGACTTGCTATTTGTTGCATGGCCTGTGGGTGTCGCTGCAGTCTTAATAAATATTGTGGAAGAAAATAGTTTGTGCTTTGAGATGGATGTTATTAAATGTGTCTGTGGTGTCTGTGCACAGACATCTTTAATAACACATGCAGCCTTTCAGCAAGCTCATCGTTACTGCAGTTGTTTAGATAGATTTACCTCACGTAAGGATTCTCTGGAGGATGATGACCTTCAGTCTCCATGTCCTGGTCAGAAGCCCCTTCAGTCCTTCACAATCCTGCAGGCTCACATTCAGCTCTGATTCTCTTCTGATATACATGTCCACTTCCCATCATGCAATCAGTTCTCTATGGACACAATGAAGGTTATTGTTGTGTTTCCAAACCTACCGAGCCGACTAAGCCCAGACAGGTTTCTTGACATAAGGTGCTTGCTCAGAAATGAGCTGTTGATGCATGAAGATGCTGTGAGGAGACATTTACTGGGGTTAAATTTATATCATGATGTGCAATTTATTTCAGCTGTTTATTTGTGAACTTTTAAACTATCATAACAATGTTTTCAGGAATTACTTTCTCCTAGCAGTCGACAGCTGTATTTTAGTACATTAAATGTGTATGTTTAAAAAAGTGCATCACACCAAAATTAGGCCTGAAACACTCTACATTAGCATGTGAATGCAAACATGTTCATCTACACAAGCTCAGACTGACACATTACTGCGTTTACTGCGTTTGGTGTTTCATGTGAACGGTTGTCATGGCAGAGCAACTAGTTGGTATGTGGTATGTATAACATCTGGTATGTGATCACAACATTTAAAGATAACAAAGGCAGAACACATTAGATGCAACAGCTGCATGCATGCAATGCAGCTGAACGTCTGTGTGCTGTGTGCACACTGTGATGTTTGTGTGATTACCTGAGGAAATTAATTTGACTTTTCATTAGGATTTGTTATAAGTTGTTTAATTTAAATAACTTTGAAAACAAACTGAGTCTGAGGAAGAGGGTGAGGAAGAATGCCTGTCTGGCTGATAGTGATGATGATGATAACAGCACTGTGTGACTGTGTGCTTGTGCTGTGGGCGTGTTGTTCAGAGGACTCGAGACATTAGCAATTCAGATGTTTGTGTGGGCAGAAGAGAAAACATTGAAGAGAGCGAGAAACCACAGAGAGGCCAGACTCTGACAACTCTCATCTGCTGCAGAGACGTGAAGCTCAGGCCTCAGGTACATGCTGGCAAATCAATTCATAATTATAAGGCACATCACAATTATGAAATGATGAACTTGAAAATCCCCATTAATAGAGAGCTCAGAGGATGCAGACAGAGGTAATAAATGTCTGTCTCTGCTGAAGTTTCAGCATCTGTGCAGTCAACACCAGCCATGATGTCACTTTTACAGAGACCAATAACATGAGCTATTAAGTCTGACCTCCTGTGACGTCATGCGCAGATACCACAGTAACACATGACCACAATACCACCTCACCATAATTATAACATGAAAACTGTGAGATTCCAGTCTGGGCTCTTTATATCCTCTGACTGAGAAATTGTCTGTTTTTATGGCAGCATTCATAATAGCAAAATGGATCAGTTTGGTTCTGTGGCTAATGACAGCAAAATAATTAATCACAACCTTCATTCACTTGTAGATTGTCTTGAAAAACACTGAAGAACTACCAGAACAGCAGGTGTTACTGACTGTGAAAATGATCATACAGCATGTGACTGCTGGTCAACTCCTAAGAACTTTGCTTTAAGCAGCTACAGGTTACATGGAAAGACCAGGAGATAAATCTGATTAACAGACAGTCATGAAGCTCAAGCACTTCCACAGAAGCTTAGAGCTCACAGGTGTGTGAAGTTCTGCTCTGTAGTCACAGCATCAGAACAGTGCTGTGATTTAACAAAACTATACTAGAGCTACAGTGAGTTTCAGGGCATACACACCCTCCACTCGCCCTCACTGCCCACACAGTGTGATAAACACGTGGGTGTGTGAATGTCTGTTCAAACACAGGCTGAGATAAAACCCAGAGAGATGCTGAGCGTTCCAGCCTGTGAACAAATAAAGATTTCTGCCCAGTTCATTTACAAATCCACCAAAATCTCCATGTGTGTTGAGTGAAACTGTAAAATTGACTTTCAGTGCACATCCAGATAATGAAAGAAATCATAAAACATTTAAAAATAAAGTGAAACAATTAGTATGTTGGCTGTGATACTGTAAAAAGAAACAGCTTGTAAAGTTTGTTAAATATTGTAATGTGAATGATTCTGCTCTTTACAGTCAGATCTTCGTGCTACAAAAAAATGATTTTGTATGACAACGTGACTAAAATACAATTCATACACACTGCATTGCAAAGACTGTCATAGAAGTAATTAAATTCAGTCCTGCTGAGCAGCTTATGCTGGTTAAAACCTTTGTAAAGTCAGTTGTGTGACAGAGAAGACTGTAAAGTCAGTTGTGTGACAGAGGTGATGATGTCACAGGGATGTACCTCTCCACCTGCCTGCAAGGATGATGTAGATGTTGACTGAATGAATTTCTATGAGCACAGAAGCTTGTTAACTCTCAGAGCACGAGGTCTCACTGAGCAGCAGGACATTTTAATTAGAGCCTGAGAAGACTTTCAGAGCTAAAAGTGAAAAATTCATGACTGCAGGACATTTGCTCACCAAAACCGACACTAATCAAAGAACACAGCAGGTGCTGAGTACTGTGGCTGCAGAAGATCCTCAGCATGCCGAGGTTTGAGGGCTTGCAGATTTAATGCATCACTTCTGTATAAGAGTCCCAACTGTTTATTCTACAACTGATGTAATGTGAACGATCAGCTCTGACCTGAGAGAAGACAGACTGAAATCACTTTCAGTTCATTTATAGTCTGAAAATACATATGCTGTCCCATTCACTCTTAGAATCACTAATCTTCCTGGTCCACATAAACACACACACACAATGTAAATAAAGTGTTCTCACCTGACCAAATTCTCACCTGACAGTCCAGTCTGAGTTCACACACTCACTCCTGTTCACACTACAGACAAGCAATCACTAAATGCAATAAAACACTCACATGAGGTTTTGAATTTGTCTCTTTTTGTTTTATTATGTGTTTATTGTCATGTATAAAACATACAGTCAGGGACAACATTACGAATATAAAACCCATCACACAATGACTCTTAAAACGTGGGTCTACGCAATACTGCTTTGGCATCTAGAACTGTACAGTAAAGTGCAACATTTCAGTTATAAATAATATAAAGATACATTCTTGATGTGGGTTGTTACGCGTCGCAGGTTTTCTTGTTCACAGCGTGTGGAAATGAACTGTCGAGTCTTTAAAGTGCAATTGCGTGACAATCTTCTGGAGCTCTGAATTCATACTTTTGCACATACAGGCAGTGAAACAGTGTAAAAAACAAGTAGGTGGTGTGTGGAGCTACACCTCACTGGGTGACCTGGAGCGATACGAGCCGCTGGTCTGAAAGCAGCCACAGAAGAGCAGGTAGATGCAGCGCTGGATCTCTGTGTTCCGGTAGGCGTAGATGATGGGATTGATCATGGAGTTGTAGGTTGCAGGCAGCAGTGTGGCATATGTATACACTGCAGGATACTCGCGCTCCCCAACCAAACAGTAAATAGCGAAGGGCAGCCAGCTCGCACCAAAGGTGCCCAGGATAATGGCTAGTGTGGAAACGCCCTTTTTAGTGGCCACGTAATGTGAGGTGGTGAAGAAGTGCTGCTGTAGAGCGATCTGATGCGCATGGTGGCAAACTATTTTGCAGATTTTGAAGTACAGGCTGAGCATGAGAACAAATATGATGAAGAAAGAGGTGGCCAGTAAAGTCAGGTTGGTACGCTTGAGGGGTCGCACGATGCTGCATGTGGACGCGTCATCCAAGCAGTTCCAACCCAACACAGGCAACAGCCCCAGGCAAAGAGACGCACCCCAGCTGCCCACCAGCATCAGGTGCACGTAGTGGAGCGTCTTTTCAGAGAAGTACGTCAAGGCATTATAGAGAGACAGATAGCGGTCGACTGTGATGGCCAGGAGGCTGCTGATGGAGGCCGTGAAGGAGGACACCAGAAAGCCCACCGTGATAAGGCTGATTGTCTCAGAGGAAATCAGATACTGAAACACAAAGTTCAGGATTAATCCCATCCCAGCGAGAAGGTCGGCCGTTGCAAGACTCCCGATCAAGACGAACATCGGGTTGCGCAGGGTTGGTGTGTAGAAGATGATGGCCACCACGATGGCATTCTCGCAGGCGATGACGGTACCAGAGAGGCACAGCATGATGTCCCACGGGTTCACATGAAACTCCAGCGCTGCCGATGAGAGCGCGATGCTCTGGTTGCCATCGATGGCCTCAGATTCAACCCACGAGGACAGTGACAATGCCGCATGGCTCTCATTGGCTACTCCACTCTCGTTCATTCTCAGTAACCACCCTGGAAAGATGAGGAACATCTGATCAGAAAACAGCACATTAAAGTTCTAGAGAAAACTGACATTGCTGTGCAAACAAATGAACAAAGACTGATGAAGGAAATTCAATGTTAAAGATGTAAGCCATATTAAGAAAAGAGATGTGATCAGGTAAATGGCTGGAGGGACAGTAAACGCGCATGTCCGCTGCTGTCCGCGGTGCTGAATGTGTGAACACTGTTAAAGTTATTCTACAATCCTCGTTTCTGTGTGATCACCAAACTACAACCAGGACATAAAAACAGATCGGAAATCTGTTTAAATGTTTCACATAAAATCATGAAAATATCAAATACCATGTAAAGAATTCATAAGAAATTCTTGAGAATGAACTTGTTGTCGACAGTCGCGGTCGGAGCTCTCCGTGGTGCTGAATTTGTGTGCACGAACATCGTTTAAAAGCGCTTTTAATGGATAACGTGAGAAGGTCGCGCGTCAGCCTCGTACCTGCTCCTTCACACGAAGGAAACCGACGGTGAAACTCTAAGATAGTCAAGCTGACTCGTCTGTTCTTCTTCTGCCCGTCTCCGGTAAATCCCTTACCCGTGTGTCGATTTCCGGACATGAGTCCCGGATCTGCTGTGGTTCGCGGGGACCAGCAGAGGCATCGGCCGCGCGCGTGAAGAGAGCGCGCGGGTGTGACTGCCTGTGCGGGTCCGAGCGGCAGCTAATAAAGCCCGATGACGTCAGCAAGCCATCGCTTTCATCGGACTGTCAGCAGCACATCAGCACAGATCGCTGCAGGTGAATTATTGCAATCGATTCTGGATTAGAACAAAACGTCAACAAGCTACACTGAAAACATTGCATCAGATAGCAAAGGTTGCATTTATAGCTTAAAAAAGCAGTTGCAGGTAGAAAGCACGAGCACAGTTTTCAAGAAGAAACCTTCACAATGAAGCTTTTAAACAGATATAGTGTTCAAACTGCCTCAGAAAAGTTCTTAGAAACATTTGTTGTTCTATATTTGTTATCTAATGCACATTTATGACATTTAGATACATAAATGAGTTCAACAGAACTGCATGTTTAAGTCTATAGTGATACAGAACTGCACATTCCTGCTGGAAAAACTAGCAGTGAAAGATCACGAGTTCACTAGAGGTCACAGAAGTCACATGTGAAATATCATAACACTTCAGTACTATGGAACAGATAGTCCCTTACAGAAAATCCCTTTTACATGAAAATCCAGTTATTGAACAGAAGGTGTGAAGTGAAAGTTACATTAGGCTGTTTTCAACAGAACCCATGGGATGAATGTTCTGTTCACAGGTCTCAGATCAGCCCATCCTGTAAAATATTCATCAATACAGCACCTTCAGTTTCCTTCACTGTCAAAGCAACAGAGCTCATTATCAACAAGAGCTCACCTAGAGCCTGTCTGTCACGCTCAGCATCTGTCTCACTGTCTCACCAGCGCTGTCTCACTTACAGACAATTTACAGACTGTTCTCCTCAGAGCTGAACAGTCAAAATGTGCAACAAAGAGAGAGACATAATATCCACCTGTTGATTTTAACTGAAGGTTTTGGTGTGTCATTTGTTTTGTGTTATAATACCTTCTCTTACACCAGATTAACAAGTAAACTACAGAGTGAACAAGAGTGCTCATCTCTCCTTAACAAGAGAAATCAGATTAATGTCTTCTATAGATGGGGCAACACAAACCTGAATCCAAACAGATTATTTAATAATATTTAGCGCACATTTCTATGGACTACTTGATTATGATTGGCCAATGGTGAAATTCTGCATTAAAGGGTTTAAAGATGCTATATAATTTTATAACTGACAAGCAACTGATTTATTACAAATACTGTATCTGTGCTTGTGTCTCTCTCTGGTGAATATCTTGTATCACTTTGTTTTTCTTCTGTATTCAAATTATTTCTTAAATCAATATTGCATGCCATTTTACTTTTCTATTTTAGGTATACAAAAGCAACCGAATGTTTAGTTTTCAGAGGGTTGATGGCCCTGACAGAGTTTCATCTGTGATATTTCAATGTCTTCACATCTTGAGTCCAATGGTTTTACAGGACTTACGACAGTAATTTTCTCTTAAATGAGATCACATTAAGTCCTCGTTCACGTTTCTGGAGACGTTCACAGGTTTGATGTGTTGAGCTGCAGTTGTCCTCCGCTCATCCAGGAGCAGCTGCTCATCCAGGCGAGTCTCTAACTCTCCCTCCATCTATTTTTCTCCCAGTATCCTAGAAACCAGTACGGCCGCCTGTATCTACTCACAGCTGAGGAGTCAGAGAAAGACTAAATTGAAAACATAATAAAGCACAATACTAATAAAAGAGAAAATTTCATTCCACAGTCACAATCTATAAAGACTGTATATATCATGTATTATAATTTATCGCTTTATAAAACTGAATAACTGTAACCACAGTCACTTTTAACAGAGAAGGGCTCCATCAGAAACAGATTTTACAGCCTGATGTTATTGGAGAACATTTAGCAGTTCTTTATCTTTAGAGGTTCTTCTGTGTTCTGGAGCTTTTAAAAACCCAGAAACCCAAACCTGACCTGTGATCTGCATTGTTTCAAAACAATGTTACCTCAAAAATCCAGTACAGAGAGAGTGTTTCGAGAAAACATCAATTACAGAGAACCGAGAGAACGTGATCACAGCTGAGGGTGCAGTCGACGAGGGAAACTTTTCTGCTTTAAAAAGATTTGTCTCAGTCTATTTTAGTCATGAAACAATTCAGAGGTGACACACACATCCAGAGAAAAGAAAATGTTACATTTTCATCTGTGTGTCATTAATGTGCAGAGATTAACAGAGCTTTAATACAGCCTGTAATCACCCGCACTTGACTGCCAGCTGTAAGTGTGTGTGTGTGTGTGTGAATCGGCACCTGCTGCTGCTCACAGACATGTGACTCATTTCAGTAGATGCTGGTGCACTGGTTCCCCACTCACGAGGCACATGGACAAAGAAACGAGACACAGCAGAAAAAGAGAGAGATAGAAAGAGAGACAGAGGGGAAGAGAGAGAGACAGATGGAGGGGGAGACAGAGAGAGAGAGACAGACGGAGAGGGAGACAGAGGGAGAGAGAGACAGAGATGGGGGAAACAGCAAGAGAAAGAGAAACAGAGAGAGAGACAGGGGGAGAGAAAGAGAGAGACACTGCGAAAGAAAGAGAGACAGAGATGAGGGAGACAGAAAGAGAGACACCGCACAAGAGAGAGAGACAGGCAGACAGAGAGAGAGGCAGAGGATTAGGAAGAGGTGCATACTTTTTTAAAGCACAGAACAAACTCATCACTCAAGCTGGTGATTGTGGACCAACAATCTGATAAATATGAAGTATAAAATACAGAGCGAACAGTATATAACAAAACAGCCAGAATCAGAGGAGAGGACAGACATACTACAAGAGACCGGGGCTAGTTGTCACACAGGGATTACTTAATTAATTTAAAGGTTTTGATTGAAATGTCCAATTACACAAATGCTAAAGAGTTTATAAGTTTTATAATTGTTTTACTGCATAAATTATGCTAAAAATTCTATAATCCTATAATACAAGTAAAAACTGTAAAACTGATACTGCACACTCCCACTCATGTACTGCACGAGTTTCTTCAGCCGATGATGGTTATTGTTTCCATGGCACTGTTGTGTTACAGTTTCTCTTGGGTTCTTCAGCCCTGATTCTCTGCCACCATAAAGAGATGATGAACACTTGGCCACGTAGCTAAGTAAACAAATTCTATTTCCAGGGTTTTATTTTATTGAGATTGGGACATTACACAGTTCAGATTCAAACCTGCATTTCCCACATAAGCACCAGGGCTCTAGAAACATGTGCATCTACCACCAGGCAACATACTCCATCTTCCACTCAGCTACTGTCTTATATTTCAGCACAAAGCCACATATATTATATGCACATAAACATACTCTTTGAATGTTAAATGCAATTATTTAAAATCTAAATATCAGTGTGACATTAAACAAACATGGCACAATATTCTATACATGCTCTCAAAGAATAGCCATTTGACTTGATCTGATCTAGAACCTCCTAACAAAATCTATATCATACAAATCTTTATATTGTAAATAAAATGTATTGCACTCTTTTGCAGTGGATGTTTTAGCTTAGTGGTTATGTGACATGGTAAAAGGATACAAAACCAAACCCTGGAAAACGCAATGAATGCAGGACACTGCGTCTGGTTACCAAGCAGGGTCTGAACCTGTATTGTCTGAACTGACTAGCATTGTGACTGATAATTTATATAATAAATCTTTTATGCACAACTGCTTGCATTGCTCATCTTTTAAAGTCTCACACTATTCACTACAGTTACAAGTGGCACTTGATTGAAAACAAGTTTCTAAAGACCTGAATTGACAAACTCCTTTGCCAACATTTATTTTAAAGTCACTTTGGGTCAAAACATCTGCTAAATGATTAAATGAAACATGTTATTAATGTACATGCAGTACAAGAGATCATTCTGAGATCAGTCTGAGATCAATCTGAGGCAAGCAAAGTTAAAACAAATGAATAAGAGAAAAATTACACTTCATTTAGCTAGATGTGAATGTTTGTGTGTGTGTTTATACAAGTTTTTAAAGTAACCCACCAACAGCACAGTGTGTGTGTGTGTGTGTGTGTGTGTGTGTGTGTGTGTGTGTGTGTGTGTGTGTGTGTGTGTGTGTGTGTGTGTGTGTGAGAGAGAGAGAGTTCTAATAGAGAGTTCTAAAAAACATCATGGACCGATTGTATGATCACTCATGCACAGATTTCAGTTTAGCCTGATTTGAGCTATTTTAGTGTCAAACAAAACAATTCACATACACTAGCATAAGTGTATTACTAGTATTATTAGCATATTTGTGTGTGTGTGTGCCGGTCTACACTGCAGTAATTATGGATGTCTGTATTCAGAAACTCTTGAAGAGTATCACAGGTTAATCTCTATAGGAAAGCCAAACAAATGTTTTTATAATTAGAGTTTGATGCTTTACATATGGTTAAAAGTTTTAGCTGTGAGAGTCATTTCAAACCAAACATCTGAAAACGACAAAACAACAAGAGCTTCCCTGTGTTCTTCTCTTCCCTCTTCTGTCCCTGACTGCCTCTCTTCATCAAATTATTCAGCTGAAGTCTCACCTCACTGTCAGCAGGAAGACAGAAATGAGACAAAAGAGACATGACGCTTCCTGTTTCCTCAGGAACTTACAACACTAACTCTCCATTTCCATCCATACACATTGTGACAGGAAGTCTTATATTATCCCAATGAAAGTGTGTGTGTGTGTGTGTGTGTAGCTCCACATACAATGTAAAACACACAGTGAGGTTCCTCATCAAAACACTCATTTTGCTTGAACATATAAAGTTTCAAATGCTATTACTCACTTTCTACAAAACCTGAATACAGACTGCAAAATAATGATGCAGTATAAACAATGAGACAATGATTTTACAATGAGTGTTTAAGCAAATGATAGCCACACATCTCATTAATGAAACATTACCTAAACTGAATGCTGAATGTAATTATAAAGTGACTGATTGAACTATCACTAAAAACCTGAAGAACACTAATACTGAAACTAATCTGATAAAAAGCATGCTGAACACACTCACAGATTGATGATGTGCTGTTTTCTTCATATCCTGATGTCTTTCCACCTTCATCTCGTGGCCCTACCTACAAGTGTTGACAACAACAAAACAGTGTTAAGCTGACAGCTGCAGAAATTCTTTCTTTCAGTGGAGAGAAACGTGATTCATTTTCTTCCAGGCTGCAAATGAAACAGTGTGTGTGACTCTGGAGCCTCTCAGAAGTTCCAATGTTTATAGAAGTAAATATTTTGATTCATGAGCACAATAAGGTCTGTAGTCCACATCCCATTCCCATTTTGTTCTAAAACATAAATATCACAGTCAAACCTCATCCGTAAGTTTTAAAAAAAAGCTAAAAACATAGTCTGCCCAAAGTCGCTACAGCAGAACACATACAACTACAAGAATGTTTATGTGCGTTTGGACAACAAGGTTTGAATAAAAGAACATCAATCACAACAGCGTATAAAGATAAAGAAAGAAAAATAACAATGTTATACACACACACACACACGTTCTAGACAGACAGCAGTTCTGCACTTTCGCAACAGAACACATGCTGATGTTTAAATCACATTTTCCAGAGGCAGCAGGAGCTCATATACTAACTGCAACATTTTGATGAAAGATTATAAAAAGCAAACATTCATGAACAGAAGAACACACTGATGTGCACTGTATCATATGCATTCAGAAATCAGCACTGATCTGATGTACAGAATGTTTTCTTACCTGTGGTACATGATCATGCCAACAGATTCATCTGAACGTCTCTCTCATGGGTGACTGATGCTATAAGGTCAGAGGTCACACACACTGTTGACACACAGTTTACCTGTACAGACAAGATGTTTATGAGTAAACAGAGTACAAACTCATGAAAATAAAATGTAATATAAATATTAAATAGAAACAACTACAAACTTTATAAAGTGTGGAGACTTCAGATGATCTGATAGTATTTCTAACACCTGTTTACATTTGATGTAGTTCTTATTTGTTAATGTAGATAACAATTACAATCTTAAAGACAATTATTTTCTCAGTTAGCATCGCTAATGTACATATTATAGAAATAAATTCCTATTAATACAATGTATTTTGTATATTTCATCTTTTCCTGCTTTTCCTTATTTCTGTCATCTGATCTAATATGCTTTTACTGTAAAGCTGCTTTGTAGCAATGAAAAAAGTACAGAAATAAAATTAAATTGAATTGAACAAACTGAGAAAACCCAGTCAGGCAGTTCTAACAATCTGAGAGCTGTAGGAGTGAAGGGTTTTCCTCTCGAGTGTTATGTAACAGAGTGAAAGGTTGAGGAATGTGATCAGAGTTCTGCTCCTGAGGCCAGTTCGGGTTTTACTCTACACATACTCATTAAACTCCAGATGTGACTAATGTGTCCGAGCTCAGCGCACTCGCACCCGGGCCAATACAAACGTACACTGTAATTACAGTAGAGCAGCTGATGAATTTCACCCTTAAATATTTCATCAGTTATGGCATCTTGTTGTGGCCAATGAGTTTATTCTAGCGTGTGCGCAGGAAAAATGTGACACGTGATGCACAATGCAGCCACTGCCGAAGGGCTCTCACATCGAATGTATAAGAAATGAAACACCAGCACAAACAGCATAAACACCAGCACACACTCACTCACACATACTCATACACTTACTCACACACATTCACACACACACTTACACTCACTCACACTCACGTACACACACTGTTTCTGCGTGCATGTAAATGTGATTGGATGCTGACGGGGACCCAGGAAACAGATTCAGATGGCACACATTTGTCATGGAAACAGGTCATTGTGACACGGTGACAAACAAATGTAGGATTTTAATGAACATGACGCCTCATATTAAACTGAACAACAGATCTCACTTTTTACCTTCCTTAATTTAATCCTGAACTGTTACTGTTTCATTTCAGAAATACACACACACTTGTGCACAAACACCCAGGAGTACTCAGGTGTCGACTGGAAAATTAACAAAAACTCTGACGATTAAAAACGTCCTTATAAAATATCTTCATTGTCAGTCATTTCATCTCATAGTCATTTTCAAAACATTGCACTGTACAAGTATAGCCAAATCTGACACACATACACAAACACAACTGTATATTTCGCCCCCTCACCCTACCCCTAAACCTAACCCTCGCAGAAACCTTTTTACATTTTCCAAAAAGCATGTCCCCACAACCACACACAAACACAAACAAAGAAAAGAGGAAAGAGGAGATGAAATGAGACTGTATTAATGTTAGTGATTAAAATACTCTCTTCACTTTCATTCACTTCAGTGTTTCTCAAGGTAAATAAATCCGAATGGCCTTGTTGTCATGGCAACATGACAGAAACCTTGAGTCATACACGAGACAAAAGCTAGTCTGGATGCGTTTAATCCAATGCAACCAAAATAAAACTATGCATCAAATAAATATTATTAACATTTGTAAATATTTATATTTAAATTTATATTTGTGTGGTAAATATTTAAATTGACCACAAATATATATTTAATAAAATGCTTCAATCAAAATTAATAATTTAAAACGAGATGTAAAATCAAAAACAGACTTCATGCATTTGAGTTAAGCATTTTATCAGTCCAAACCCAGGACTCTGCTGTTGCACATTTAGTGTATGGAAGATTGTGAAAGACTATTAAAATCTGTCCACTTTCTCAACCCCTCAGTGTAATCTCTCACTCTGGGACTTCATACCGCAGACTGACGCTTTCTCCAGGACAAACCCCACAGAACCCTGAGAGAAGTTCTGCAGATCTCCACAGAACCCTGAGAGAAGCTCTTCAGATCTCCACAGAAACCCTGAAAGAACTTCATTATGGATGGATTCTGCACCTGGTGTGTAGACACTGTCACTCAGCTCTGCCAGTTTGATTGGTGTAGAGATTTTGCATTGAGATTTGGCTCCATCATCTTCACAATCTTTTTCCAGAGTCATCCTCAGAACTGCCGGAGATCTTCTCCTCACTGGCTGGAGGAGAAGCACTTCCAGAGAGAACCAAAGAAAGAACCAGAGAGAGAACATTAATCAGGAAATTTCCACCACAAAATGTTTTTAACAATCCTCCTAATGAGTTCACTGAGTTCATCTGACAAACTTTATCACAACAAATCAACAAGACACAACATCAAGAGACACTGAGGAAACGTGAAAATAACATAGCGTTCATGAAAATCAAAGTTGCACGTTTAAAATAACACAGTCAATTTTAAAATGTCTTGCATATATTTAAAACAACTTATAAATCTATATCCTATTTTAAGAAAGTTTAGACATTTTTACTTACAGACACAAGGAAATCCCACAGTCTTAAGATATTACAGACAGAAAAACAAACGCTGTGTCTAAATCCGCCTTTCAGTCTTATTCTTTTATGCCTAATCAGTGATATTGAAAAATCAGCTGCCTCAGAGCCACATGAGCACACCATCATTATTAAAGAAACATTTATGAAACATTACATACAGCTTTATATTAAATACGTAAGTGTTTTTGTGTACAATCAGGAAGAACAACACAACAGAAAGTTGTGTAGCAGTTTACCAGTAAACGGTTATAGGTTGGCCAGCTGTTGTCGTGGAACTTCACACTGATATGCTGGAACTATTTTTTTGGTGGGTGTCCACACTGTCAAAACAGTCTAAAAACACCTCAGAGAACAGAAGCTGCAGCCATGTGCATGTGAATGTATTCATGATATAAAGGCAAATCTGAGCACAGATCAACTTGTTTTGAAGTACATGGATTGAGGCTGAGTTCAGGGTACGGGTGGCAGTGACCTGCTCTTCCTATTTCCTGTGAGATTCTGTTTCACTGCTGACCAACAGCTGCAGCACAGGAGAGGAAATGTTCACACAGGCAAACGTGTAAAACAGAGAGTCACTGACTCTATCTGTTGTTTTGAAGTGTAATGACAGTAAACAGTGTCACAAAAACTTGACCCATAACTCACAGGAGGCAGAGCTTCTGTGGCAAACTCACCCCAGCAGTAACTCTGCACTCTCATCTGGTTCACGAAGTCCAGCCCAACACTCTCTCCCTACATGAAACATAAGAAAACATTCATTTATCTCCTAACATTACAGTACAATATCAACATTCTCTGCAAAAAAAATTCCATATGAATAAAATCAGTTTTGCCCCAATCAAAAATCAAAAAAGATTATCTGATTACTCAGAAAAAAGCTGCGGAAATTAAACAGGTTATTAACATTGTCACACTGACTGAAATAATCTGATTATGATCATTTAACACAACATCACTCATAGTAGCATCATAATTCATATAATGTGGTACAACTAACAAGCCATATTTTACCTTAAAATTAATGCAAGGGAAATGCTTTTAAAATAATGCACCTATTTTTAAAAACTTCTGATGGAACAAAATATTCTTCATTTCATGCAAGTATAATGTCTTATTTCTTGCCTAAGGTATTGAAATGAAATATGACATTCCTGATGATTTTTATGAGACACATTTGCGGCAGCAGGTAAAAAACTGCTTCAGTTACACGTGACATAACACACACAGAGTGAGTAAAGTCAACAGAACTCAACAGAACCGGGTCACGGGACAATACCACTGCAGCTCCAGGATATCTGATGTTTACACACTTTACTGGTTAAAGACAAATGAAACACCAACCAGTACTGTCTCACAGGTGCTTACTAAGAGACCACAAGCCTGTAACAC
Source organism: Chromobotia macracanthus (assembly GCA_036877525.1). Classification (NCBI taxonomy): domain Eukaryota; kingdom Metazoa; phylum Chordata; class Actinopteri; order Cypriniformes; family Botiidae; genus Chromobotia; species Chromobotia macracanthus. The sequence continues at coordinate 584,769 of JAZGTH010000078.1, forward strand.
TAATAACCAAACGTTGACATGTAACTTCTGCACAAGTATTGTTGCCTTTACATGCCTGTGCCATTAAACCTGACGTGTTATTCAGATAGTTGTGGAGTTTACCTTACTAGCTTAGCTGTGAGTTGAAAAATGACTCCACTGGTTTTACAACAAATTGGAGATTTGATTTGATGTGTAATATGTGCTCTGTTGTGTTTTGTACAGTTTTACTGATGCTCAAAATGAAACTCAGATGCATGTTGACAGATGGATTCTGAGTGTCTGTGGTGAGGTAAACTCATGGTGTTTCTGTGATGAAGATCTGCAGGCAGCTCTCAGAGCACTGGAAAACCTGCAGAAACAGAAAGCATCCTGTCTGCACCTGAGAGACAGACAGAAAGAGAAAGCGATAGAGAGACATTACTGCTAAAATTATTTCATTTTTTCAATTATTTCAAGTTTCAGGAGGCATGTCACCAGCCGTAGGGACATCCCATGTTTTGGCCAAAATTACTTTATCCTGAACTGAAGAGCAATTCAGTGACAACCTACTGTCTAATAAACAGTCCCCACATTGTCCAATCAAACATCAGCATTCATTTACACAAAACATGCAAATAGCTAGGAGTGGAATCGTACACGTGAGACAACATAACACCGGCTCTGGATTGAAACTAAACTGTTCCACCTCTGCCAATAATCGAAACGACGATTTGATTTTCTTCATATCCTAACCATAATAGTGTAATTATGAGCCTACAAAACTATTAACTACTAACTTAGACTATGTAAGCATATTTGTCTGCGTGCACAAGCGCTGCTCCAGTGAGGAAGAAATGTGAATGTGAACACACACACACACAATTAAATTACGGGAAACTGTGCAACAATTCCAACAGCGATATCATGAAGCAACAGGACTGAGGTTTAGAGAAAGGTTATGTGTTTGATGGGGTGATGGAGATGAGCACCTTCAGAGGAGCTGTTAGATGCTGTAACCACAGAGACTAGAACTGAGATTGTTGCCATGGTAGACAGAGGAGCACTACAGCCATGAGAAGACTTAACTTCTGTCAGGAAATGATTATTGAATTCTACACTAGCCATTATGACGCTGGGCAATTACAGCGTGGAAAAGACTCACATTGATTTACTGAAACTCCTTCAACAATGTCGTCCAACAATTGTAAAGTATTTTCAAGCATTTTCTTTTTGCCAAACAACAAAACCAAACCTTGCTGAGAGTTTTAAAAACAGCTGTTGTTCTAGCGGTTGTTCTGTTACTGTGGCCATCATGTTTTCTGCTCTGCATGGCCAACAGTGTGTGAGATCATCTAAACACTGTTTCCACGAGGTGTAAATGTAATATTTATAATTCATACAAAGCAGTGCATTGGCATAAAGGCAGATCTGAATAAATAATGACAGAGAGATGGAGAAGGATTGTGGGTGGACGAGATAATGGCTCACACGTCTCTCTTTCTCCAGAGCTCTCATTAATTTCTCAAATGTGATACATTAACACATGATTATGTAATGCACACGTTTCTGTGTGAATGAGTGATGGACACAGAACACAAAAAAGATGTTTCAGAAAAACATGCATCTTAAAACGATGTGCTGACACAGAAAATATCTCCAGGACATTATAAACAACATCAGTTCTATTATAATACTAATAAAACATTAGCTGTGTACAAAGTCTTAACTTGTAGTGTATACAGTACATCACAGCATTTATTTTGTAAGAGACTGTTGGTTTGGGTTGCTATAGTAACAGGAAAGTGTCTGCATTATGTTTCTGGAGTGCTTGGTCCAATCTTATGGTATGTTTTCACTGTGCGGATGAGCTGAGACCCTCTTTACTGAATTATTATTCTTTTATTTGTGTTTCTAATCCAAAGATATCAACAGTTTCAATTATGGGTGACATTTCTTGACAGCTCAGTCTAAAAATGAATTAAACTTCTACAACATTCTGCAGGAGAATATCTGAACACAAAGACATCAGAAAATCTGAAAAATAACCCACAATCTTTACTCACATAATTATTTAAGATATTAAAATAATAATAAATAATAATAATTTAAGAGTCATGATCAGACATCAAAACATTACACAGTTTACTGGAGACAGATGAAGAGACACACTGAAATGTGTGCTGTGTGTGTGTATCTGTGCATCTGTGTGTGAAGTGTGTGCCACACACACCTCTTGATGTATCGGGCCATGTCCCAGGCGATGTATTCAATGCTGTGTTCTGGTGGGAGAAACTGGTTGAGATTTGTGATGGCAGGATAAAGCGCTTCACTCAAGATCTTCTCGTTTCCTCTTCTATCGTTTCTGACAGAACCCATTAAAACACAGCAAAACTCACACACACTGATGTTCATGTCCTGTTAAACATATACACTCAATGTATAGACAAATGATTCAATACAGCATTTCTGGTAAACCCAACAGAACACACACTGCAGGAGCTTGCCACAAAACTCACATGTTGAAAAGGAGCTGGTCTCCGTAAACAGCATGTCTCATAAATGTGCATTCGAATGTGTTTGTTTGAGAATGAGGAGTTAGCATCTCTTTTTAAACTTCAGGATGGAAACAGAAAAGCAGATGATGGTTGAACATCTTCTGGATTCATCTTTACAGAACATCATGACTCATACCCTCCTCCTCCTCATCTATAGGGCCGGTGAGTAACAGAGGAAGAGGCATGATCTGTCTGTGTGTGTGATCTCCAGCAGACAGTAACACACGTGATCCAGCACAGCTTTACACCAACAGTCCTTGAGTCACAGCAGCACTCCTTACAGCTTCAGCAGTTTAAACTCTTTGAAACTGTCTAAGAGCTGTTATACTGCCCACCCCCCCAACTGTAGTGTGACACTGGAGCGCACACACACACGCAAACACACATACGCAAACACTCGCACACTCAAACACACACACACACACTGGTCACACAAAAAGACACACAAACACTCACACACAGAACAAACTGCGTGTGTGTGTGGTTGGGGGCGGGGGGGAGGGGGTGGACCAGTCTTCTGATAAAAGCAGACTGCACTCTGTGACAAAAGACCCCTAATGACTTAAATGAGGAGCATTACATGTGAAGAATGCAGCGTAATTAACTGCACACGATCACTGAGTGTGTCTGACCATGTGCTGTACACACGTGTACAGTCACACACACACACACTCAAAACACATCAACATCTCTACATTCTCTGTGTTATATTCTGTCTGCAAGATCTGCTCATACAAATCCACAAACATTCACAGTGACATCACGTGTGCACGCACTCACACTGTGGTGATTTGAGTCTTTTGTTCTGTTTTCCCTCGTGACAACCAACGTGAGAGAGAACAGTCAATGCTCCAAACATCAGTGCGTGAGTGTGTATGTGTGTGTGTGTGAATGTGTGTCTTTTGCTATATTAGTAACTGAATTAGGCCACAACATGAACAACTGAATATTAAAAAAATTTTGTAACCTTTCAGCAAACTGTAAAAACATCTGAAATGACTTGAGCTGAAAACATGTCACATAGCAGATTAAAGTAAAGCAGATTACATGTTCACTTGAGTAGGTAATGACAACCAATAAAACCAATAATGTCTTGTGTCTAGAATTAAAGGGGAATGATAATCAACCAATTCAGTTCATCACCTAACAGTGCAAAAATAATACTGAAACATGTTTTGTTTATTGTTCATAGCAAAGGCTGTTGGGAGGAACTGAAGTTCTATTAATAAGTTTAGTAAACAAGGTCTCAAAGTGGCCAGATCAGTGTGTCACTCATTATTGTACAAGTCTATTACAAGAGCCAGTGATTATTATCTGCTGTCATTGACCTGTGACCTGAGCAGACGTGGAACATGTCCAGTCATGTGTGCAGTTCACAGCAGGTCACAGTCACAGCAGTGCATACACAACCTCTTACACAAACCTGTAAAGACAAACACAAACCTCCAGAAGTAGGTCATGAGAACAAGGTTGTTTCGCATATACAAATCTCCCTTTTACAAAATTCATTAACGCGGCACAAAGCATATTCAAAGTGTGTGTAATCAAAGCACTTCTGCACTGAATAGTCCTTTAGCAGGTCAGCCAAAGACACCCACTGCAAGATGACAGACTGAGGCACATAAGGTGTGGAATAAAAAAAAATGGTCAAAACCATCATCTCGTCTTCTCATAGCACATCAAACAATCAGTGAAAGAAGGCCAAGCTTTCAGATTGCATAACAGCCTGCACAAGTGTTTAGGTGACTATTAGTTTAGAAGAAATCAGTATTGGTTATCTTGAAAGTCTTTTGTGCAAGCACCATTTTACCCTAAATCAAACTGACCTAATTACAAGAGAAAACTTTCTTCAGAAAGCCTCGTTGTGTGCATTAAAAGATGCACATTGCATCAGGCAGATTTCCACAGCGTAATCTCCCTGAACTGCAGAATGATTAGAGAACAGCATTCGTACATCACACAATCCTCCTCACAACTCTTTACAATGCTTCAGCTTGTGTCACATGAGATAAATGGTTCCTGAGAAATGCATGTGTCTCTAGTACAACAGAAAAATACTATAAGCTACACTGTGCTGCTTTGGTCTGGACTAAACTTTACAATTCAGAAAGTTAAACAGCCAATCAAATCCATTTGTCCTAAATCTGGATTTGGGTTCAGTATTACACTGCAGAGTCTCTCTCTGAGCGCTCAAACATTAATGCTAATTATGTATTTTAATTAGTTGTTTAATAAACTCTCAATGTTTTAAAGCCAAAAAAAATTCCCTGATTAAATTATAAACTAAATATATTATAAAAATATAAATGTTCTTTTTCTCAATAGCTTGTAATGCAGTTAACTACTTCTTTGAAAAGAATATTTTGGCTGTATTTGAATTGCATGATGAGTAACTTGTAGTTAGATAACCTTGATAAACGTCTTTCCTGCACTGCTTCATCACGTCAGTAACACACAGCTCTGCAAAGAGCTTCACAGCACATGAACATTACATAAGCCCACCTGAACACACAGTGTTAGTGCAGAACACACAGAATGCAAAAGCAGCGCTCGCTTTGGACGTGTGCATAAAGAGGTTTTAAACAAACACATAAAGTCTGAGGACACAAGCGTCTGATGTCCTGCATCTACCTCGAGATCTTGTGGAGCAGCTGGAGCGGTGGGCGATCAAGGTGACATACACCAGCCAGTCGCAGATCAACAGCTCTGAAAATAAAAGAAATATGACACACTTAAACAGACTGAGAGTTCAGAACATTACCTGACGTGGACAGCAGGTGTAAAGATTTATACCTGTAAATACTCATTTATTAAGAATGATTTAAAAATGTACTTTACAGTTTCAAAAAGAAGTTTTAATAAAACAAAAATAGGAATTTAATAAATTATAATGCATAATGCGTAATTGTTATGAAAATTATGTCAATGCAAAAAACTTAAGATACTAAAATATGCTTCATTTATTGTTTATATTTTCTTTAGATTTTGGCATAAAATGTGAACTTCTCTCTGACATCTGCTCTGTTGAATGGATATATAAGAATATCATTATTACAGGTTTGTGAATTCTGAGGCAGTATCTAAATAAATCTCTCCTGAGATCTTTTAAACTGGTTCACCTCTCAGCAGAGCTCCACACAGAAACGATTACAACCAGACGACAGAAGCAATCAACAGCACAACTCTCTCCACACACTTGTTTCTCTCTTGTGCTTATTTGTCCTTTAGTTGGTTTGGGGTTTTGATTGTAACTTCTGAACTTTAGGAGGACAGATACCTGCTAGAGAAACCAGCTCTGATTAGCTCTCTGATGTGCCACATCTTTTAGAGTTGCGCCTATTTATCTCGCTACCAATAAGCAATAAAATCTAATTTTATATAAAAAAGAAAAAGAAAAGCTTATCCATCAGTCTGTAGCTTGACATGCAGCTTGGACACTTTCAGTCTAGACAACCACACGCCATCAGTGCAACAACACACACACACACAAACCCCCCAACACACACACACACACACACACACACAAACACACACACACACAGTTTGTTCTAGCTAGAGTCAGAGACAATCCATCTATATGGAGCTGCATCAGTCTGATGGTCTCAAAGAGAGATCTGGACCCACCTCGAGACAGCGATGAGACAACAGCTGTCAACAGCTTAAAATCTCTTGTGTGTTTGAGACAATACATTATTAGAGGAAAAACAGGAACACTATTTGTTTATGTCTGCACACTAAAAACACACATTCATCTACACATTAAAATATCTACTGATTTAGATTTTTTATTAATAAATTTACCATCTTGTCAGTTTGAAGGGTAAGGTCTGTCAGATTTATCTCATTTTTGTAAACGAATCATCAAAGTACAGCAATCCACCCCCCAACACACACACACACACACAGATGAAATAAGGATACTGTATTGGCCACAGAAGCTGTGGAAGATGTACAACAGCCAATCAGGATGTCTTTTATTTTCTTCAGCAGACCAGTGTCCCCACTTTGGAAACTTTGGGAACACACTTTGGGAACTCAGGGTTTGTTCTTCATACCGTACACAACTGAAACACATGCAATTTACACAGCAAACGAGCCAAAGAAAACATACAAACAGTGTCTGAGAAATTCAAATCAGTTTTTTTTTCTTTAGATGAGTATCCAGAAAGAGCTGAGACTAGATTAGACTAAACTAAACCAATTTCCAGGAGTGATAACAGCACAGACCTCCTCAAAGATGTCGAAGCTCTCCTGTCTGTTGCCACTGAGCTCTGCTGTCTCTTCAGAATCGCAGGGCATCTGCAGAAGTGCCAGGTTATACTGCAGTGAGTGACCCAGGTCGCAGCTGAAAGCCAAAGGTCACATGCATTCACAGGACAAGAATGGTCACACTTCTGCTGAGCAGGGAGATGGATGACAGCACTGTTGCCAGGTGACAGCATGCTGTTTTTAACACGAAGAGCTGCGACAAATGTAATTACTACAGCTCTCATCGGGACAGGCCACACGTGAGAAACCTCTTAAACAGCACACGTATGTGATGTCACTGTCAGATCTACAATAACCAGCGAACACAGGACTCTAAAACTAGCAAAAACAACAGACACATTCTCCTGTTCAGTTTCCTCTAGGAGTTCATGACACTCTTCTGTGATCAAGACAAACTGCAGAGATTACTGCTGGTACATTCAGATGTTAAAGGTAGAGTAGATAACTTCAGACAGCATGCTAGCTTTGAGAGCATAAGACCCAAAGCCACACCTCCTCCAACACATGGAAACAGGCATGAAGACATGTCTGCATGAGCATGGTGAGTGGAGGTATGCAAATACATTGTTTCACTGCAATGATTGGATCAACATTTTATGTTCCTGCGCCTTCCACAGAAGATATTTATTTATATAAATAAATGTAGAGCACTTTACTTAGTAATTGCTATCAGGATGTAAAGAGACTTTCAAATAGCATAACAAAAAATGTTTCTGTAAAAAAATCACCTAGCCTGACTTTAATTCAAAGCATGTCGCTAAATACATGTTTAAACACGTTTAAACACGTTGACATGTTTTAAATGTCACATGTTCTACATGTTCACACTGAATTACCAGAGCTGTTGTGTGGATGACAGCTACACCTCCAAATCACTTTAAATGACTGATGTCAGTACAGTCAAACATGACAGAAACCAAATGAGAAAACAGTCTGAGATTAATGAGGTGATTTGATATATGAGATGAAAGCTATACATGTAATAACCCCATTAATAATAATATATGTTGCACCATTAAAATCCAGCCATCAGGACGGGCTCTGAACCACAGGAAACTCACAGAATCATCAAATATCATACATACAGCAGCCTTAGAAAAATATTTAGACACCTAAAATATCTGAACATCAACCAATATCCAAAATCTGAACATCATGGTATTAGGGCCCACAAAGATGAGCCACACAAACTCAGAGCTCTAGTGTTATTTTGAAGAAAGACAAAAACGAAGCTAAACATCTGAAGCTGTATATGTATATAAACAAAAGATGTTACAGTCAGCAGGATAAAAGCCAGGAAAAGAGATAAAGTACATACATTATGAAATCATATTTCAGTACAATACTCTGTGAAGTTATGCAGGGTTATAAGTGTCAACAAGTCCTGGTGCACAAGTACACACACACACACTGTGTGAAACACACTTTTGCCCATCACACTCATTTGAAATAGAAGTTACTGAACAGATCCACATTCTGGAATATTCTCACATATCGGTGGAAAGACACATTTTCATTACATTTATTATTAGACCTAGAAACCTTATATTCATGATAAAAATGGCCTAGAAAACATGCTATTAAAAATTCCTGATACCTGCTGGTTTTCCTTGAGTGGAAACAGAACATTATTATACTACAGTAATATATTTCCTTCACTTTGACTCAGCTTTAAAAGTGTTTTACTGTAAACATGATTTCTGCTGCTTTTAATATACAGTTTTAAATGAAAACTTACAGATTATTTTGCTTGTGAAACTGGAACTCTTGTTTTAGAACGGCTCCCTCATTCTGTGAAGAGAGAGCGTGAACAGACATTCAAGTGTTCAGCTGGAATCAGTTATTTTGACGTCTCAGGTTACATGATTCAAGAGTAACACGCTGTGCTTTTACAAGAACTCAGTGTTACTGTAAGTGTTCAACACACACACACAGAAAGTTGTGTGAATTGTGAACTGTATCGTGAATCAGGGTGACTGACCACAGCAGAGCACGCGTCATTTCATTCAGTGTGTGTGTGTGTGCATGAGTAAAAAAAGACATACGCACACACATTCTATATTCAGAAGGTATTAACACTGTCCTGTGTATTATTTTTGCAGTATGTTTACTGTGCTCAGCATGTGAATTTACATGTAATACTTGTATGAGCGCCTACATTTGCGATAATACAACAGTGCCAATGAAGAGTGCTAGAACTCCACTGAGAAAACAGCCAAACAGCATCATGTGACCAAATCATTCAAATATTATTGGTCCATACTGGTCTAGATCAAACTCAGTATCCAAAAATACAAAAGGTGGTTGACAGTCTAACTAGCAAACTAGCAAAACAACAGACACATTCTCCTGTTCAGTTTCCTCTAGGAGTTCATGACACTCTTCTGTGATCAAGACAAACTGCAGAGATTACTGCTGGTACATTCAGATGTTAAAGGTAGAGTAGATAACTTCAGACAGCATGCTAGCTTTGAGAGCATAAGACCCATAAGATGCTGTTTTCTCAGTGGAGTTCTAGCACTCTTCATTGGCACTGTTGTATTATCGCAAATGTAGGCGCTCATACAAGTATTACATGTAAATTCACATGCTGAACACAGTAAACATACACAGTACAGTAAGCCTCCACCCGATCTGCTGAGACCATCACAACCTTCAAAAAACAACTCAAAACACATCTGTTTCACACACACCTGTCTGAACCCTAATGCTCTTCTATCCTATCCCTCTATCCTATCCTTCTATCCTTACAAAAAAAAAAATTCCCTGTCTCTAGTCCATCTTTCTCTCTAGTAATAGAATTCAATGTCCGCTTGTAAATGTAGCTTTGTAGACTTGGCTCGTTGGCGTACAAGACAAAATGTTTAATGCTCTCGTCCTTTGTAAGTCGTTTTTGATAAAAGCATCTGCTAAATGACTAAATGTAAATGTATGTAAAGACCCAAAGTCACACCTCCTCCAACACATGAAAACAGGCATGAAGACATGTCTGCATGAGCATGGTGAGTGGAGGTATGCAAATACATCTATTTTAAGGCCAAAGTTTGTTTGTGTGAGCTACATGTTGTCAAGTGTGTCTGAGTGAGTTTTGTGAAAGGTCAAACACACACACACACACATTGGTGTTAATGAAGGATAAAAAGCAGTCGGTCTGTTCTGAGAAACTGAAGAATAATTTCCACATTTGCTCATGAAAACATCAGCACAAATCATAGTCAAACCACACACACATTTATAACCAACCTACTCTGATGTACAAAACAAGCAGAATTAAAGACCATAAATCAACATGCTCCAAATATTTACAACAGACTCACCTCTGCTTGATGATTTATCGCACTTTTTCTTTCTTTCTTTCTTTCTCTATTTTCTATGTTCTAATGTGTTTATTATAGGGTAAACAACTTAATACTGTATTGCAGTTGTGTTCTGCCACTAACATCTAATGGGGATGTAACAGCATTGAGGGCAAACGCATTACCCTAATGAGGGGACATGGGGGTGTGATCAAACGCTCCCCCATAATAACACACCATGACTTTCTGCTGTGTGTCTGCTGTGACTCACATTAATGGTTTGATGATCTATTTGTGTGTTTGCATAGCAAATTTCTACTTCCTTCTATTTTCACAATTCCCCATTGTGGAGGTGATGCACTGAGGTTGCATAAGATGCAATTCTGATGTGTAACTTGTTCCTAAAACTTGTGATTTCACCCAGATCTGTGTTGGGGAAAGTAGGTCATGACCTCAAGACTGTCAGCCACTTTCTCACAGCGTCGTAGCACCTGACACCCCCCAACACGATCACGCTTGCCCCTCATGTGAGAACAGAATCATTCATTCTGACCTGCAGGATTCAGGGTGACACACATCCATCACACAGAATGAAATAGCTCTCAGTTCTCAGACACACACACAGTGATAATGCAGCAAGAAAACTAGAGAAAGACCTTTGGTGCTTTAACTGGATTTCAGAACATTCACACACAAACGTATTGTGTGAATTTTCACATGCAAAACAAGCTTATCATCTTTGCAGTGTCTGGCTTGAACGTGGCTCATCCAATCAGAATGTAGCATTATAAAGCTATCTGTCAAGGCCCATTAACATAAAGGAACAATATCTATAACAATAACTATAATGATAACTACATTAACATTCCCACCAACAAATGAGAACGCTATTTTTATTCTAAGCTCAGTTGCAGTAAATGTGCAAGACCTTCAAATGTGAATGGATTTGATTGGCTGTCAATGTTTATCAGCTGGAAAAAGATCACTCTGAAAGTGGTCCCAATTATATTGTTGTGAGATAGGAGTGTATCTGGATACAGCGGCATGCAATATTTTAAACTGTACAGTGTAACATTACACAGTCTATCTGTCTGTTCACACTGAGACGCATTCTAAAATATATTGATGCGCTTTGTGAAAATCAGATTTCATGTGTTTTTTGCTGTTCCCCCGCAAACTGCTAAACAGATTTGAATAAAAGACCCAAAAAATCTGATTTTGCTGCTTGTTTGAACCAAACTGTGATCACAGTTCACACTGCTGTTAGGGGAAATCTTAAGTGTCTCAGAATAAAGTCTTAAAGCAGTTGGCAAACCTTTTGTTCACATGGCGCGGTTCTATGGCAACGAGGTGCCCGTAGGTAGGCAGGTAAACAGCACGGGCCTCTGCACACGTCTCAAGTGTTTTCATGACCTTTATGAAATACACGTGTCTGTGATATTGGGCTAAAAACTGCAGGGCTACAACTCTGCTTAACTGCATTAGTGTGTAGCTCATTAGCGAGACAGAAGAGCAGAAAAAGATGAATAAACAAAGCAAATAAAACATCAGGGGATACATGAAAGGCTAGACAATGTCTTACCCACAATGCCATAGGCAGATAGGGCTCTCGATAGGCCAGAGGATCCTTTCTGCCCGATCTTAGTGCGACTACCCAGATCCAACCTGCCCAGCAATCCTCGAACTTCCTGCTGACTGTACACATACTGCGACACACACACAGACACACACCTCAGTTAAACACACAGATGCTGTTTCCCAGAAACACTCAGTGGTATCATTACTAACACACATGACAGTGATATTATCTGTAATATTAATTCAACTGCTGATGAAGCAGATCTGTGTTACTGTTTAAACTCTCCAAGAAGCACAAAACATGCGAATAACAAACCTTATCATCGATAATGAGCAGCTTCCGCTCTTTAGTGTGGTCGATTTTCATAACACAATGCTTTGTTTGTTTGTGCATCATTACTGCCTACAAGAAAATACTATTGAATAGAATTAAACATATTGATAAACATTATTACAATCAATTTATTGCAATAATCTAAAAAATCAATCTGATTTTTTGTCTTCTGTTTAAGGCTGAGCTGGCACTGAATGAACAAGATAACAGTGTGAATCTCAATCAAACCAGATCAACAGAAATAAATGAACACATAATAAATGCATGAAGACACTAAAGCCTGTGTTAGGAGCAGTAACATTGTGATACTATTTTCATGAAGGTCAGAGCACACTTTCCTTGAGAAACACACAGAGCCGCTCTCATCATCACTGATCTTTCTGTCTATATAACTGCAGCTGCGCTCACACACGTCCTGATTCATCCTGTTCTGTGAAGAAAGACTTCATAACACAACATAAAATTAAAGGAACACAACAGACTCACTGTACAGCACTGTATGTCTGAGGAGAGTAAATGATGTGTGTTTATCACAGCTGAATACAGAGTATCTGTAACTCAAAATCAGACGCTTGTTGATAACAGGAGACTCGCCTGTTTAAATGAGTGAAAAACCTACTGAAGGAGGGACTTGCGTATCATATAAGCTTAGTGATGAGATCTGTAAATCCCTCTAAACACTTTATCAAAGCACCTAGCAACAACTTATCTACAATTCAAAACACACAAACACCCTAGCAACCACTGTGAACATTCTAGCGACCACTTAGAAACGCATCTTAGAAACCGTCCAGAACAACCATCCAGCAGCAGCTGCCCTAGAAACCACTCTAAACATCTTAGTAACTTCATAGTCATAGTATTCACACCCATATTTATGTTTATCACAATATTTCTGTTTCATGAAAAGTATCCTACTAATGGTTTACACACAGATGTCTCTGTATATGCCACTGTATAACTCCTAATATACGCCACTGTACATGTCTCAGTGTATACGCCACTGTACATGTCTCAGTGTATACGCCACTGTACATGTCTCAGTGTATACGCCACTGTACATGTCTCAGTGTATACGCCACTGTACATGTCTCAGTGTATACGCCACTGTACATGTCTCAGTGTATACGCCACTGTACATGTCTCAGTGTATACGCCACTGTACATGTCTCAGTGTATACGCCACTGTACATGTCTCAGTGTATACGCCACTGTACATGTCTCAGTGTATACGCCACTGTACATGTCTCAGTGTATACGCCACTGTACATGTCTCAGTGTATACGCCACTGTACATGTCTCAGTGTATACGCCACTGTCTGTCTAGTTATAGCACTGTACATGTCTCAGTGTATACGCCACTGTACATGTCTCAGTGTATACGCCACTGTACATGTCTCAGTGTATACGCCACTGTACATGTCTCAGTATATACGCCACTGTACATGTCTCAGTGTATGTCTCAGTATATACGCCACTGTACATGTCTCAGTGTATGTCTCAGTATATACGCCACTGTACATGTCTCAGTGTATGTCTCAGTATATACGCCACTGTACATGTCTCAGTGTATGTCTCAGTATATACGCCACTGTACATGTCTCAGTGTATGTCTCAGTATATACGCCACTGTACATGTCTCAGTGTATGTCTCAGTATATACGCCACTGTACATGTCTCAGTGTATACGCCACTGTAAATGTCTCAGTGTATACGCCACTGTACATGTCTCAGTGTATACGCCACTGTACATGTCTCAGTGTATACGCCACTGTACATGTCTCAGTGTATACGCCACTGTACATGTCTCAGTGTATGTCTCAGTATATACGCCACTGTACATGTCTCAGTGTATGTCTCAGTATATACGCCACTGTACATGTCTCAGTGTATGTCTCAGTATATACGCCACTGTACATGTCTCAGTGTATGTCTCAGTGTATACGCCACTGTACATGTCTCAGATAACGATGTACATGTCTCAGTTATTCTCAGTATACGCCACTGTACATGTCTCAGTGTATGTCTCAGTGTATACGCCACTGTACATGTCTCAGTGTATGTCTCAGTGTATACGCCACTGTAATGTCTCATACCCACTGTACATGTCTCAGTATATACGCCACTGTACATGTCTCAGTGTATACGCCACTGTACATGTCTCAGTGTATACGCCACTGTACATGTCTCAGTGTATACGCCACTGTACATGTCTCAGTATATGTCTCAGTATATACGCACTGTACATGTCTCAGTATATGTCTCAGTATATATGCCACTGTACATGTCTCAGTGTATGTCTCAGTATATACGCCACTGTACATGTCTCAGTATATGTCTCAGTATATACGCCACTGTACATGTCTCAGTATATACGCCACTGTACATGTCTCAGTATATACGCCACTGTACATGTCTCAGTATATACGCCACTGTACATGTCTCAGTATATACGCCACTGTACATGTCTCAGTATATACGCCACTGTACATGTCTCAGTATATGTCTCATTATATACGCCACTGTACATGTCTCAGTATATACGCCACTGTACATGTCTCAGTATATACGCCACTGTACATGTCTCAGTATATGTCTCAGTATATACGCCACTGTACATGTCTCAGTATATACGCCACTGTACATGTCTCAGTATATGTCTCATTATATACGCCACTGTACATGTCTCAGTATATACGCCACTGTACATGTCTCAGTATATGTCTCAGTATATACGCCACTGTACATGTCTCAGTATATGTCTCAGTATATACGCCACTGTACATGTCTCAGTATATACGCACTGTACATGTCTCAGTATATGTCTCATTATATACGCCACTGTACATGTCTCAGTATATACGCGACTGTACATGTCTCAGTATATGTCTCAGTATATACGCCACTGTACATGTCTCAGTATATGTCTCAGTATATACGCCACTGTACATGTCTCAGTATATACGCCACTGTACATGTCTCAGTATATACGCCACTGTACATGTCTCAGTACATGTCTCAGTATATACGCCACTGTACATGTCTCAGTATATGTCTCAGTATATACGCCACTGTACATGTCTCAGTATATACGCCACTGTACATGTCTCAGTATATACGCCACTGTACATGTCTCAGTATATACGCCACTGTACATGTCTCAGTATATACGCCACTGTACATGTCTCAGTATATGTCTCAGTATATACGCCACTGTACATGTCTCAGTATATGTCTCAGTATATACGCCACTGTACATGTCTCAGTATATACGCACTGTACATGTCTCAGTATATGTCTCATTATATACGCCACTGTACATGTCTCAGTATATACGCGACTGTACATGTCTCAGTATATGTCTCAGTATATACGCCACTGTACATGTCTCAGTATATGTCTCAGTATATACGCCACTGTACATGTCTCAGTATATACGCCACTGTACATGTCTCAGTACATGTCTCAGTATATACGCCACTGTACATGTCTCAGTATATGTCTCAGTATATACGCCACTGTACATGTCTCAGTATATGTCTCAGTATATACGCCACTGTACATGTCTCAGTATATACGCCACTGTACATGTCTCAGTATATACGCCACTGTACATGTCTCAGTATATGTCTCAGTATATACGCCACTGTACATGTCTCAGTATATGTCTCAGTATATACAGTCGAATCTGATCAAAAACTGACCTGAACAGCAGTGACAGAAGCTGAACGCTGCCACCTGGTGGCACAGAATGGATATTCACCTGCATCTGTAACATTTTACAATAACATTAAAACATTCGCAATCATTGTGTGATTAGTTATTTATGTATGAGAGGTCAAACTATACTGTTAATATAAGGTTTTGTTTAGCACAACACACAGCATTCATGACTGGAACGTGTTTAATAACGCTTAACAAAGAATGTGGATTCTCATTGTTTTGTGGTAATTAAGTATATTACTCAGTACTGCCCTATAGAAGCTACATCAGATATCTACACACAAGAAAACAGTAATCTCTCTGTCCAGGAATCATTTAACATGACCGTACTGTACAACTGAATCTTCACATCACTCGACTGACTGTATGGAAATATTATAACTCCATATTAATTATTATTACAGATGAAAAATAATAAATAATCAGATCAAGGAGATGCTGGTGTAAATAAAGGGTTTAACGACTCTCTTTAAACGGTTTCTTATGGCATCGCTGATAATATTTACAAAAAAAGGAAGACCCGAAACAAAACTTACGCTCACCAGACGCGCGCATGCGCGTGCACGGTTCCCTGTCACGTGACTGTCCGCAGTAACGGCGGCTCAGACGTCACCTGCAGAAAAGCACGACGCGTTTTAATAAGTATGTAAGTGGATTAAGACGTCTTAAAGACGTCTTCTGTACTCTAAACCTGCAGTTTAAACGTTATTCACGTAAATGTCAACATGAGCACCGCACGCATCGCTAAGATGATAGTTAAACACAATCTAGGTAACATTTATAATTACAATGGTGCTCGGATATGTACATACATTTAATAAGTATTTATTAATATACAGTTGTTACCACAAAATATCAGTGGTGACATTTTACATCCTGTCACTGGCTAATTGTCAGCGCTCTACTGTGTAGTGATCAGCCATGACTCGCGACCTGGGAGACACGACTGAGACACGATTGAGACACTGTGAGTGTGTGAATGAGAAGCACTGCTCACTGTCTTTCACAGCACAGTCCTCAGGTCAGATAATATAACGATAGATATATATCCCTTTACATGTCGCTGTATGAACATGAATATGAGAATTGTACTATATGGTTTTCACTGTACTCTGGGGAACTAATGTACCCACAAGTATAGTAATACCAGTAAATTTTTATACAATATTTTTGGTCACTATGAGGAAATAAGCTTATAAATCTTACAGAATGATCTTTTTTTTAAATCTAAAATAAAGTTTTTTGTTAGGGCTAGATTTAGGGGTAGGTTAGTGTAGGGGGATAGAATAAACAGTTTGTACAGAAGGAAAACCATTACGTCTATGGCTGTGTAATAAAATTAAAGTCTACTGGCTGTTCAAAAATAATAACAATTTGATATTTTTTTCAGTTGGATACAGGAATCAATACAGGTCCATTAATATCTTGTTGAATTTCATTTTATCACTGCTGCTGGAACCTTATCATTTTTACTCTGAGTATTGATGCTTAGGAGCCAAACAATCATGTTTATAGAGGATGTTTGAAAGAAGCAGAAAATGGTTCAACTACTCAAACCCACTGTCCCTCAAACCCACTGTTCCTCATGGACCTGTTTAACATGGACTGGACAGCTCCTGGACTGCAGGTTTTAACCAGTTCCTCTCCGCTGTATCCTGCTTGTTATTTTGACAGGATTATCACTGAAGAGTGAGATAAGTTGTCTTGGGAATCGGTGTGGCGCCGTTGTGTCCCTCCGCCGGTCAGACAGGCATCCTGGAGTCTGTGGAGAACTGGGTTTGTGTTGGCAGAACCCCAAGGTTCTGGGAAGCATTGTGCTCTCTCAAATGAAAGCCCCAAAACATGTCTGCACCCTCACTAGGGTTCCTCTGTTATAACACCTTTTTCTTCCATTGTATTTGTGTTTCCTCCTCTCATTTTCCTCCAGATTCAACAGTTTTCTTGTGATCGTCTCCTGATATAACATCACTACTCAGAGTGTAACGCATTGTGTTTGTGGGTGGTTTCCAGGGTGTTGCTATGTCACGTCTCCCCTCAACAGGCCACAAGTTTAATGACTGTAATAAGATTTAGTTACACCAGTGTATTGTGATGCTAAGCAAAGGCAGTGAAAACAGGCCGTGGTGGAAAGTTTTTCCTGAGATCTCACAGCACATCTCTGTGTGAGATACGAAATTTCACCTTGATGGTGTGAAAATTAATTCACAAGAGCGTCACTGAGTTACAGTTTTGACTAGAATCACAGATATTCTCAAGTACACAGTGACACAAAAAGATGAGAAAATCCAAACATCTGCAGACGACATCCCAGCCCTCAGTGAAAGACACAGAGACACAAGCATTCACTGAGATGACTGCACAGACTGCATTCACTGAGATGTCTGCACAGATATCTGAGTGAAGGGTGAGACGTGCTGACTGACCGAGGAGATGATGAGGAACATCAGGATGAGTTCTGGGTGCAGTTCACCTCTGGTGGTCTGTCTGTCTGATCTCTGTTTATGGAGATACAGGAGACATCCTGAGGGTCGGCCAGAGGTCAGACACCCCCAAATTCATGCTGTAGCTTCTGTGTTGAAAGGATTCTTAGGTTCTGCGTGGTTTTCAGGTCCAGTCATGAGGTGGTTCTTCTGTCCGGGTTCTGTCTAAGATGTTAAGATTCTGCACTAGCAGCAAACAGTCGGATCCAGGTCTGAACACACTCAACACATGAACATCAACACTTGAACCAGGATGCATGGTTTTTGCAACAGTAAAGATGCCAGGAGCAATTCCTTTTGATTAAAGAGTCAAACGCAGGTCAGCTTTGGTATTTCCAAATTATTTACTAAGTAAAGCTGAGATGTGAGTAGAGAGTGAAGTTGGCTGATCTGTGTGTTGCAGTCGTGATGTTTACTCAGAATGATAAGCTATGATGGATGTCCAGTCACACTACACAGGTCACATACATCACAGATAGCTGAAAACCATCAACATGAGTTTATGAGCAGGCCTTGGAATTATTTTAACACTTAATATTGGAAGCAAATGAGTTAGGAACAAGAACAAGAAAAAAAAGGTTCTGGAACAAGAAAATATGCAATATATGTACTCAGTAGAGACACCTTACACTGTGCTGTTGTCATGGTGATGCATCTACCTGTCTTATTTTCAGTTTTTTAACAGCCTGAGTTAAAAATTTCATGTGACTTTCACTATAATACCACAAGAAAATGACATCATACAAGTTCTGATTGGCTGCTGGAACTGTGTCCCCCAGACCATCAAAAGTGAGGATCCTGACCTGTGACTTTCATTTCATGGTTTAAAAGCTGCTCCATATAATGACTTGAATAATTGTTAATGGTTAATTATTGCATGTCATCAGATGATCAGAATTATTCCTTAAATTCTGTGTGTGTGTGTGTGTTTAAAGGCTATCACTATCTTCCTTTGTGGACACAAGGAGTTCAGTTGTAGGTCTGGACGCAGGAAACACTGGGGTTGTAACTCTGTTGTAACACAGTGATATGCTAATGTTTATTAGTAAGCTCTTATTTTGAAGCTGGCTACAATAGGGAGCATTTTAAGTTTGTGCACCCTGACAGCAGAACAGAGTGGTTGTCTGAGTCATGAGATTCTGTCTCATTCAGTTAGCATGCTGCCTAAATAGGGCAGTAAACATGAAGCTTAGTATGTTTTGGGACAGCTATAATGAGAAGTGTGTTGAAGTGGTGACCCTCCTCACACTCATGTCTGTGTAATGTTTTCCCTGTCAGTGTACACTTCAGTCACATGAGGCTGAACTATTCTACACTAATTAGAGAGACTAACACAGAATTCCTGCTCTTATCAGCTCTGGAGGGGCGGGACGAAGAGTTTCTCTCAGATACAACAACCAGAAGAGAAGGTCATTTCTTCAAAGCAGATTTATTCCACACTTTTGGAGCTTTCCCCCATAAATTCCATTTGTAATGTTCGTCAAGGTTTCTTGCACCAAAACATCATTTAGTAATTGAGTTTGAACATTCTCCACCCGCACTCTACCTGTACGGTACCGTATACTCCTGTATTTGTAAAAAAGTAATCGAAACAATAACTCCAGACAGGGTGATCAGGAATATGACTGAACATTACCCAGATTATTACGTTGCTGCTTACCAAATAAAAAGGATTCATAAAGAAAAGTCTTATTATGTGAGAATGAAAGACACATATGAGAGCACAGATGTAACAACAGTCTTATACAGTTTAGTCATTATGTGAAGATCTTCGACATCAGAATTCTGCCGTTGATCAGAATCCAGTATTCCTGAAAGCTGCAGAATATGATGTTCTACTACACACCTCAGCGAATGCATTTCATTGTTTAGAAGGTGAAGTGTATTTCTGTAAGTTTCATTTCTGTCTTTCATTGGCTGGACAGCAGAAGGTTGTCTTACAATACAGAAAGTTAAAACAGAGATTTCTGAGCCGACAGTCCTCACTCCGATACTTTCTCTGTTCTTCAATAATTATTTTCACTCAGGATCGCAACAGCTGCAGGAGAAATTTGGGGAGTGTGTCAGACAGAGAAAGAGAGAAACGGTATGAGGAAGGAAAAGTGGAACCAGAGTGACAGATTGAACTCCCTCCTCTCAGCCTGAAGCTCAAGGCTGAATATCTGCGTCTGTGAGCTGATCTGACAGGTCGTGTGTGTGTGTGTGTGTGTGTGAGAGTGAGATTCTGCACCTGCATTAACTGTGAGACTAACAAACTCACACTTGTTAGTAAAACTCAACACACACATGTAAAGGCCTGAAATATTCATATTTTACACAAGCAAATTTTACATATTTTTTACAAGTTTGATTTCATGGAATGTGTTTGATTTGTGTTTGATGTGTTTGAGGATGCTGTAGCATGTTAGCATGAACTGTCTTCTTTTATGGTGTGTTTGGTCTTCCACATCAACTCCTGTAATGTTTAAACAGCAGTCTTTAGTACTGCCACACTAATGCATTTACAGTTACATTTACTCATTTAGCAGATGCTTTTATCCAAAGCGACTTACAAAGAGAGAGCAGTTAACAAGAACCAACAAGCCTTGTCAAAGCTGCTTACATTAGTTCTGATGTTAGCTCTGATACATGTTAAATATGTAGATCACATACTTACTAAAGACTTGTTTGTGCAAATGTGTGCCATATGTTTCTAGCCCACACAGATTTTCTCAAATATTTCTTTGACAGTTGTAGTGCTAGCAAGAGGCTAAGTGTCTCTATAACCCACTGTCTGGAGAAACAATAATCATACAGAATAATAGCTAATGAGACATTCATTCTAAAGTCTTTGTTTGTTTGTTTGTTTGTTTGTTATTTGAAATGATGAGATGGCCTCTGATGTTTTACGAATATTTTGTTGCTTATTCAGTGACATCTTGTGTGTGTTCAGCTTTACAGGACATTTGTAAAGATTTGAAGGAGCTTGTGAAGTTTGGACTGTTGTCTTAAATTCTGTATTAGAGACACATTTGAACCGTATGGTCATTCTCAGTTCAGCTGGGCCCGGCACTATCAGAGTCCGTCTCCAGTATTCTGTCCTGACGTCAGCCGGGCCTGATAACAGGGTCCAGCAGAGCTGGGGTGGGGGGTTGCAGCTCTGGATAACAGTGCAGGCTGATAAGAGCGCAGACTGTGGAGCTCTATTGTTCCAGAAATTCCTTCAAAAGCTTGTCCTGTCCTGAGTGGAGTGTGTGTGACGTGTGTGAAGGTGGGAGTGTTGATGTGTGTGTGTTCATTTCAAACATACAGATCTCCAATAAACAGGAATATTCCCTCACTTATGACTGTACGACCACCTGCAGTGATCTTTTTTTGTTCTATTTTATTTGATATGGTTATATTTTAAATGTGTAATTGTTAAACAGAGACAGTATCTGTTGAAGGATATAAGGTCAGAGGTTGGTTTTCAGACCACTTTATTAGTTGTGTTTAACTGCAGCTGGTCAGAGGGCATGAGGATGGGCCTCATTATTAGCACAAACCCATTAAAACTGTGAAGAGGTGGCTCACCCCAATAATGCTAATTACAGCAGTAAAGATCTTCAAATTATCTTTTAATGTTCCCAGCGTTACTCGTCGTTACTCAGCATTACCTCATTTTTTACTAGTAACAATTATATGTGTGCATGTGTGTGTCTGTTTGTGTGAATGTATGTGTGTGTATATATAAAGATAATGCTTGAGGAATGTTTCTCCATACATT
The DNA here is from genome assembly GCA_036877525.1 of Chromobotia macracanthus. NCBI lineage: Eukaryota > Metazoa > Chordata > Actinopteri > Cypriniformes > Botiidae > Chromobotia > Chromobotia macracanthus. Next base: position 606,710 of record JAZGTH010000078.1, read on the forward strand.
TAAATGTCAGAATCTTCTCTTCATGCTTTGCTAAGATGAGGATCTTCAGAGATGTGATGCAGATTTTCTCTTTCAGATCTTCACACACGCAGCACACTCATGAAATTAAAGATGAAATTAGGAGTGATCAATTCTCTCTCCCTCTCTCTCTTTGTGTGTCTGCAGCACATTCTCTGGACAGGGTTGTGCTCTCTCTTATCTGGACAGGGTTTTATCTCACTGAACCAGTCCTATCAAAATCAGCCCAGCACGTGAGTGTGTATAGACACAACTGAGCATCCAGTCTTCTTGACCTGTGGGTGTGAGTGTGTGCCTTTTGCAGGCGCCCTTATTTGTAAAACACTCTAAAAATATAGCAAGTAAAGTTTTTTAATTTTAGAAATGCAGAAAGTTTTGTGTTAAGGTTAGAGTGTGGGTTACATTGGTTATGTTGTTACTAGCTGTGTAGTCTATGAATAGTCTCAAACTGCTCAGGTGCAATTAAAAGATCTCAATTTAAACATTTCTCATCAAATTCTTTCAAGATCAACTGATGTGTGCTATGATATCCAGAGATATCTGATCAAATCTGAGATTAAGTTGATAAACAATGAGAACTCTGTTAGGTCTGTTTGTGTCAGTGTATCTGAATGTGTTTGTGTGATGGTGTCTGAATGTGATGGTGTCTGAATGTGATGGTGTCTGGATGTGATTGTGTTTGGATGTGATGGTGATTGTCTGGATGTAATTGCACATTTTTGTAATTGTGTAACTGGTGTTTTTGTCTGATTCTCTAGAAGTACTCTTCCTGGAGGCAGGGTCTGGCTGCGCTCTGCCACAGAAGAAGAGAAGCCACATGGGTCCACCAGGGGCCAGTGACCCCCTTGAGTACAAGTGTCTCCACAGAACCTTATGAAGATCCTCCTTCAAAGAGAGTGCATGGAGACATGGAGTTGCCTGTCTGTCTGCTGCTCACACAGGCTGAGGTATCTTTATAAGTATCTTAAAAACCAGCATAATGTTGCCTCCTTATATTTGTAACTGCCTGAAGATGCTGTCTAGATAGGCAGCTCACTAGGTTTTGGAGCAGAGAGGTATTAATTGGTCACATTCCTTTATCTTGATATGTGATACACATTCCGTGTTCCAAAACACACACACAGTATCATCTCTTTGTTATCATATCTGCTCTTCCGCATCAGCAAACACCTCGCTAATACTCACCCCGACAGCAGAAGAACCCTGAACCAATTACTCTGCATATACGCACATACTGCACACACAAACACATCACACAAAGTGCTTTTTAATGAACCTAAAGACACAAAAACTGACATATAATGGTGCATCATGCACAAATTGGTTTTTGAAGACTCTTTTAAAAATAAATAGAAAATTATGTGACAATAAGAAAGCTGCCTGGAAACAATTGTTAATTTAAAATATTCTTTTTTAGATCATCCATTTCACAACCGTTTGCAGTGTAAATCTATTTATATTGTATTCCGGTGGCCATGACACTGTCTGCATCAGCACTCAGTGACGCATCACTGTCACTGATATGAGCAAACCTAATAAAGCCCTAAATATTAAACTCATAACTCTACAGAAAACATGCAGAATGGTGCAGCACTAACAAGCTAGTAAAGTCTGTGAAATCCGCAGCCAGAGCTCTCTAATATAAAGGCTGTTGTGTTGTGGAGATTTCCAGAGTTCTGTTTTATCATACCTGTGATTAGACTGACAGTCAGGAAGCTCATCCGAGTTTCTGCCTGCTGGAGTTCAGGAGCAGGAGGATGAGGACAGAGTCAGTGAGGAAACCCGGAGTGATATGAAGAAGATCTCTGATGACTCCAGAACCTGATGTCCAGGTGAACTACAGCCTGCAGATCACACCGGTTAGTTAGAGAGCTTTACATGTTAATGCTGCAGATGGGAGAAGAAGTAAACTTAAGTAAATGTAAAGTGTAAACAGCATCCATTGAAGAAACTGGATACATGTTGTCAAACTCTGATCATGTCTGTCCTCCAGACTGAACAAGTGAGACGCGCATTATAATCGAGAGATTAACAGCGCCATTATCACTTAAATAAATGATCAACAGCAGCGAGACTTCCGCCAGACAGACCTGTGACGTCAGTAATAATAATCACCGAGTCAAGAATTTTAATTATTAATGTTTATATGCTTTATAAAAATGAATTATTATTTTTATTGTTGTTGTTGCTGTTTTGTACGAATTAACAATATTATAAACTGATGGTGTGCACGATTTACAGAGCAATATTAAACGACTTTAATGATAATAGAATCATAATCATTAAATAGCCATAAAAATGAAAGACAAGATTGTAATCTGTAGTTTATATTAAACGGATTCTTACTTTAATTTCACTTTAAAGAGTAACCATTAGCTGTAATTATATGAAAATCTTCTTTTAATGTTTATTTATCCGAATTACAAACATCACGCAAAAAAGCATAACATTCTTTGTGCCGCATAAAATTACATTTCATTAGTTCGTTTACAGTAACAGGACAATGACTGAAATATAAGACACGACGCTTTCGCCGGTCTGTATTCATTCATATTCATTTTTAAATATTTAGAAATAAATCGGTGCTCCAAACATCTTACACTTGCCTTTATCCAGTACTCTTACAACTGAAGGTTTATCAGTGGTTCTCTCATGGTTTTATCAGAAGTAATATTTTTAATATAAATAACTCTATTTGCTTTGTTTTTAGGAAGTAGAATCGTTATGTCATCGTTAAATATCCGAATATATATGATAATGTTAAGTCATTGGATTCTGGTTGGAGCATTTTTAACATGTTGATAACGTGTTGATATCAGAATCGTTTCGTACTATATGCGCATAGATTTTTATAAATGGTTATAAGTTGCCATAAAACATGTCCAATAAATTATTTTGTTGAACATAAAGCTGTTTGTAAATGTTTTACACATATGTAAAATTAGGTCACAATACCTTTAAATTATTTTGTTTTGCCTTCTTTACTAAATGACCAAATGTGGTTTCATATATCGAAATACTTCTGCTGTGTGAACAGGTCGGTGAATGGGAGGCGGGGAGAGACCGGGAGGAGTGCTGAGGGAGACTTCAGTGAGACTGTCCTCTCCTCTGTCTTTAGTGAGACAGAAAATGCTCCCCTCGAGGCAAAGGTCACCCCTGTGAGATCAGCTCGGATCATCTGAACGCCGTGACCCGCTCCTAACACCCGACTGCCAGCAGTGGAATAATCGGGGTGAACACTCACCTGTGGACATGTATCAGGGTGTAACGATG
>JAZGTH010000078.1:615000-657500 GCA_036877525.1 Chromobotia macracanthus
AAACTCTCTCCAACTGGATCCTCCACCTCCAAGAGTGACGTGTGGAACAGTCTGATTCTAGCTTAATTCAGGAAAGGAACACATTTTCTATTCTGTAACTCCCTCTAGAGGCCAAACTAAGGCCTGCAGGGCTTCGATTTGGTGTGAGCATGGATTGCCACTCAATGACAGAGCAGTGTTGATTCAGAACACACACAGAATTTGATAGTAAAATCAATGACTCGGATATGCAAAAAACACACAGTGAGCAGCAACCAAAGAGGCTTCAGTGCCACAGAAGATCGTAAGAACATCTATGACATTGAACATGAACATTATACAATCATCCACAGGTGCAGCTGAGAAAGGGTCTTTGGATCAACTGAGGGTGGATGTGACCTGTGCTCATCTTTATTTCATTTGTTCGGGAGATTTTTCAGCCATCAGAATAGAGTTGCCCCAGTTCTGCTCAGTCTGTGTATTGTTTTTGGTGGGTTCTTCTGTGGTTTACTTTGCTGATGATGTGGTGTTTGTACACAACTGCTTCTGTTTCACTAGAGGATGATTTCTGTATGCCAGCAGCATCAAACACAAGACATGACAAGATCTAACAATGATGTCTGTCTGTATCTCACACAGAAGAACCTAGAACACCCCAACAAACACAAAACTAAAGCTACAGCTTTAGAAACACACTAACAAGCACTGAAAACACCCTGGCAGCTGCAGAGCAATGCAGAATGTCCTGATATTGTGGTGTATTGCTTCAGCAAGCAACACTTGCATAATCTAGTAAACATCTAGTTATATTTCACAATTCTGTGTGGTGCACAGAATTGCAGAAACTGCAGAAACACTGCAGAAACACTTTAAAAAGATCATTCACATGAAACTTACAGCAGTCCTGCAGCATGTTAATAGATCTCTGACTGCACATTCTATCTGCAGGGAAATATTTGTTTTGAATCTTGACTGTTATTGATTATATTTATGATTAGTGAATTTTGGCTCATCAGATGTATTCCAACACACAAGAAATGTGCTGATACATTGTGTGATATAATCTTGCTCAGTTTTGCTATTTTGCATTTTCAGTTCAGTACAATCTGAGGTTGCAAAGAAGTTTTACATTTGAGTGCACCTCTGTTAGGGATTGAACCCACAACCTTTGACTAACAGCCAAGACCCCTGACCATCAGGTCACCAGCTGCTTCTCTTATCAGCTTTATAATGCCACAGGGCAGAACAGGGAGCCCTCAGAGAGCTTCATTTATATTTCCTTTCATGACAGTAACTTCCCTAAAAGAAGTTTTGCCACAAATTATACTTCTGTTTAAATGGTGAGAAAATCCTGATATCAGCTGAAATTCTTCACTTGTAACTAAATGTTTAACTTCTTGTATTTATTCTAATAAAGAAAGCGGAGTTAGTTATCCTTTCCCAACTGAAAAACAAACTGCATGTAAAGTCAATTAAAAATCATTTGGTCTTTCCTTTATAAACATTGTTATCTTTGCCTGTAATATTATGTATTTAACTGTATGTAAAACAACTCTTGTGACTATTGTGCTGTATATTAGATTAAAACTTTGGCTACTTATGCCCTTTTCTGGTATTTTGTAAAATTCTGTTCACTACTACAGTCTTATAAGGTAAAGTTATTGTTGAAATATGAAGTACATAAGCACGTTTGAAAGGCTCATTATGTTACATTCGCAATGTTACGTTGTATTTAGACCATCCCGGTGTTCATAATGCCCCCCAACGTCATCAGAGATCTGACCAATGAGCGGCTCCTACAGCCGTGGGTCCCGCCTGCTGCTTACTGGGCGGGGCATCACACCAGTCGCTCTCGTCGTCCATTGGTCGCTGTCCTCTAAACCCGTGACGTCTGAGCCAATGAGAGGAGTCAGTCGATCGTGTGATTGAGGATTGTGGCTGTGCGGCTGCGATGACGTCAGCTGTGTCCCCATACAGTTTGAATGAACCTCACCGGTGAAGCACCCGCACCGCAGCATCAGCATGGACGTCCTCAAGTCACTGACACACCCGGAGGAAATATTCAACCTCTTTAAATACAAACTCGGGGGCTGCCGTTCTGTTCTGCCCAGACTGGATTATGTAAGTACGTGTTTTGTACCTGAACTATTTCTGACAATACTGCAGATATATGCCACAATGCATGAGAGTCAAGAAAATGCCTCAGTAAGGACGAGACGTAACAGAGACACACTTAAAGTGTCAGTCAGTTCTCTTTCCAGGCAACACAGCTTTGATTCAGCCCCTCTGCTCCTAGATAACTGTATTTACAGTATTTACAGTATTTACAGTATTTACTGTATTTACAGTATTTACAGTATTTACTGTATTTACTGTATTTACTTTACTGTATTTACTGTATTTACTGTATTTACAGTATTTACTGTATTTACTGTATTTACTGTATTTACTGTATTCTGGCATTCAGTCCACGTTACTGACCAGTTGTGCATGAGCAGCCGTGGTCAGATGACTGGATTTAATCCTGGACTGGATTTGTCCCTGTATCTTATGTTTGCAGGATACTAACAGGTTAGTTGTAACAGACAGGAGACTCGCGGGTTTGTCTCATATCAAACGCTTTGACGGCTGGAGGTTCAGTCAGGGGACATGACGGCTAATCCCGTGCACACAGAAACTGCATCATTATACTTCCTTTATCCACACTACACATCTGTGTATTTTTACATTAAATTACGAAACAATGCAAAGAAACTGTCAATAATAAAGACGCAGTGTAAGGTCAAATGTGCATATCAGGTCAGTGTGTGTGCAGATATTTATTCACTAGCAGTCGAAACACTGAAAAGTAAAGGTCTGTTATAAAGTTTACCTAAATGTGAAGGACAAAATCAGGCAGTTACATGAAAATGCCTTATAAAAGTATCCCAGGATGCACCTGTGCAGGTGTTTGACAGAAGGCCCACATAACCTCACACAAGTCTCAGAATATCCATTTGTAATATTTATAGTTAAAATGATTTACTGCTGATATGTAATAATAAATGAGTGGGCGTGTCCTAACTTCTCACTTGCAGTCGGGCAGAAAACAACTGTCATAAAAATGCGGCGGGGATTTGAAAAGCCAGCCAATAGGAATGCGCCAGTATGAGGGCGCTCTCATACCAGGTCACTGTGCGCGGTGTAGCGCCGCACTGCGCATGCGCGCACTGAGCGACGCGCTTGAACTTCCCCAAACACAATGACGCGCGGTTGAAAGGCTTTGACGCGCGGTTGAAGAGGTTTGACGCGCGGTTGAAGAGGTTTGACGCGCGGTTGAAAGGCTTTGACGCGCGGTTGAAGAGGTTTGACGCGCGGTTGAAAGGCTTTGACGCGCGGTTGAAGAGGTTTGACGCGCGGTTGAAGAGCTTTGACGCGCGGTTGAAGAGCTTTGACGCGCGGTTGAAGGGATCTGACGCGCGGTTGAAGGGATCTGACGCGCGGTTGAAGGGATCTGACGCGCGGTTGAAGAGGTTTGACGCGCGGTTGAAGGGATCTGACGCGCGGAGCACCGCAGACTGTGATCGTCTAATAACGCGCGTCGCCGCGGGATCTGCGCGCACATGGCTGGGGTGTGCGGAAAGAGCGCGGCGTCGTTCTCCGTCCTTAAACGCACCTTCTGTCTGCGCGGCTCCCCGCGGCCCGTGCTCTCTGGCGGCCGGCGGAGCGCGCAGGAGGGGCGGCTGCTGGCCCGTCTTCCTCACCCGCTCACGGCTCACCGACACCCCGCATATCTGTGCTTCTCCTGCCAGGACTCCATGAGCGAAACCCTGCGGACCTGCTACGCGTACCTGAACCAGACCAGCAGGAGCTTCGCGGCTGTGATCCAGGCGCTGGATGGAGAACTGCGGTAAGAAGCGCTTCTTTTACAGCCGTAAACAAGAGTCTTCACCGCGCTGTTTACCGCGCTGTTTACCGCGCTGCAGTGAGTGATCATGTGCATTCATGCAGCTGTGTTTGTTAATGGCCTTCAACAGCATGTGTTGACTGTCATTAGTTGAGCATTTTGTTAGTTACTGTAATCAGGATCCTTTAGTTTTGGATCCTTCAGTTAAACTCTGTTTGATGTGCAGGTCAGCTGACCTCAGACATGCAAATCATTTAGTTTTATCAGCTGCACAAACATGCAGTAGGTCTTCTGCACTGTACTGTGATCAGTGCTCGCTGGTGTTGGTATTAAATGCAGTGCATTTCTGTAGATAATAAATGAGTGTCTCACTGTCAGACATGCGGTGTGTATATTCTATCTGGTTCTGCGAGCCCTGGACACAGTGGAAGATGACATGAGCATCCCACTGGAGCAGAAGGTTCCACTACTGCTCGACTTCCACACGTTCCTCTATCAGCCTGAGTGGAACTTCACAGAGAGCAAAGAGAAAGATCGACAGGTTCTGGAAAATTTCCCCACGGTCAGTCTCTGAACATTTCATTCAAATGATTCCCATAATCATTAAGTTAACCATTCAGACTCATCCAGACAAGCTGAGAAGCTGTAATAACGTGTTGCATTTGAATTGAATTAGAAAAACAAAGTGCACCAGACTCACTAGTGAATCAGGCAGCTTACTTTTCATTCAGGATCTTTGGTCTTTGAATGAAAATGTTTTGCATTATTTAGATTTCAGTGGAGTTCAGGAATTTGGGGCAAGAGTATCGGGATGTGATCTCAGATATTTGTCACAGGATGGGTGTTGGAATGGCAGAATTCCTGGAGAAGAAAGTTGGCTCCATGAAAGAGTGGGATAAGGTAAACGTGACACGTTTGCTTGACATGTGTAATGTATATAATATAGATACAATTCATCAAAGCAAGAGCAAACAGAAGTGCTTTAGTGTGTTTCTAATGCGTTTCTGACATTCCGTGTAGAGTAGATGTTGGTTATGATAAATGTCTCTCCAGTATGGAGGGAGTTTATGAACTCTTTCAGCAGGAGTTTCACTCACACTTTTGTGTGTGCAGTATTGTCATTATGTGGCGGGGCTGGTCGGGATCGGTCTGTCTCGGCTGTTCTCCGCCTCTCAGCTGGAGGACCCTGAGGTGGGCCACGATACAGAACTAGCCAATTCCATGGGTCTGTTTCTTCAGAAGACCAACATCATCAGAGACTATCTGGAGGACCAGCAGGAGGGACGAGCCTTCTGGCCACAGGAGGTACAAACACATACCCTCCTCATCACCTACATCCAGACACATAAACCTGTTTGTTTTCGAAGGTTTTTTAAATACAATACAGCTTCAGTTGTCTGCAGTTTTTAAATTTCATGTTGACCTTATTTCCTTCTGTAAAAACAGTGTTATTGTTGAGTGTTTCTGTGTTGTAGGCCTGGAGTCAATTCGCATCTCGTCTGGAAGTTTTCACACAACCTCAGAACTTAAGCTCCGCCCTCTCCTGCCTAAACCTGCTGGTGACCGATGCCCTCCGGCATGTCCCCGATGTCATAATGTATTTGTCCCGCCTCCGAAACCAGAGTGTCTTCAATTTCTGTGCCATTCCTCAGGTATGACATCACTCAGGTCAGAGCAGCAGTGCTGGAGATCCTGCAGGTGTCATCGTCTTCTGTGCTGAACCGCAACATCTGAGCTCAGCTTAACATTCCTTCTTTCTGCACTGCTGTCATTCTGTCTGCTTTTCTGATGTAGTCAAGAGAAAGATTTTACTTTACAATCACATCTTACAAACTAAAACCACATCTTTAGTGTTAAGAAATGTTGCCTGAGAGCCTGTGAGTTTGTTGGCTGTATCTGTACAGTTTATTGAGGAATTCTTCATCTGTAACTGTAGCATTGTTTACAGGTATTAGCAAACAAAGTGATGTATTGTACAACATACTTACCAGTATTTTATAGAATTGCAAACTCTATTGTCAGAAATTCCTGTGGTATTTCCATGTGTATGTTGGAGATTGTATTAAAGCTCAAACCCTGACAGACACTGAATGTGAAACTGTTATTTAACATGGTTGTATTTTCTCTGGTATAAGGTGATGGCGATAGCGACTCTTTCAGCGTGTTACAACAATCCTCAGGTGTTTCAGGGGGTGGTGAAGATCCGGAAGGGTCAGGCTGTGACTCTGATGATGCAGGCCACAAACATGAGTGCTGTTCAGAGCATCATAGCACAGTACAGTCAGGAGGTCTGTGTGCTTGATCAAGTTTATTCATTTATTAAATTAATTTGTGTAATTAATTGTAAGCATGTATTTATCAGCAATATAATCACTATGGCTCCAAACATTTGACCTCATTCATTGAACACAAGCAGAAACAAATTTCACAAACACAGTATCATATTCTGCAGGCCAGAGAGTGGAAATGACCTGGCTTGTGCAAGAAAAATACAATCATGTCACATTATAAATGCACCTAATATGAGATGTATCATCACAGCTGGCCCTTAGATCAGTGTGTTTTATGCAGGGGGGTAAATGATCTCTTTACCGCAGTAATCCTGAATAATCTCATGCTGTCCCTACAGATCCTACAGAAAGTTTCCATCATGGATCCTTCCCGAGATCAGACACTGCGCATCCTGAGTCTGATTCGAGAGAAGAGTGAGTCTCCAGCTGTGCTGTCGTGCAGAGCGCATCACCTCTCACCTGTGTATGTGTCTGCAGCCATGCTGCTGGCCGCTCTCAGCTGGCAGTACCTCAATGCCACCGCGGGGCAGCCAGCAGGGGGCACTGACATGCAGGGACACTGAGACTCTGTGGCCACATGGCCTTGGAGAAGCCCTCCACCCGCCAGGGTCACACTGTCCCTTAGCCCAGCACACAGCAGCAGGGTTTTTAATCTGAAGAAAATACAGCTAGATAATATTCGCCCCAGAGTCAAAGGAAAATGAAGGTATATATCATAAAGAAAATTAGTTCTGTTTAATTTTTGAGAAAGTATATCAGCTTTTTCCATTAGAAATGAGATTTATGTGGGAGAGAAATGTGCTTAATTGTCATAAAAATAATAACGTTCTAAAATAGCCTTTATTTTTTAATGCAAAAATGTGAATGTAATTTCTTATTTCTCTGTAGGAAACATGTTTTTACAGATTTTGTGAAATTGAACCTTTTGCAGCAGTTTGTCTTTGACTGTAACTCTTTTGGGTTCATTTGGGATTCTTAAAAGGAAGTTTTCTTTTGTTTTCTGTTGGTTTGTTTTGTGGATTTTTGTTTTACTGGCTGTTGTTACAAATTATAGTTTCAGCCACAAATGCAGGGAAAATGTTTCTCATTTCAGTAAGATGGTCTGTCATTGAAACATTTTCTCTGTGTTTGCACCATTACTGGTTTTCAGTTATGGGCAGATGTTGGAGCAGCTGAAATCTACAGATAGAAATCTTTAGTCATCTTCAGTTGTGTGTCAAACCCAGTCCAGCTCATATTTGACTCAAAATCAAAAGAAAAAAAGAAATATGTTCAGTTTCTTTGCATTGTAGTATGTCAGTCAAGTACATTTCCTTCCAAATGTTCTGAAGTGGATCTGGATCTTCACTGAAGCCTCACGTCAGATGTTACGTGGGTGTGACATCACTCAAGAGTCTGCTCTCATCTCAACACTGGCAGACTCTAAATCATAAACTCTTTCTCATTGGCCCATTTCACTGGGTTGCTTTGAATATTCAGAATCAAGTGTTTCGTGTGTCTTTTTGGAGAAACTACTGCAGATGAGGCTAAAGTGACCTTAATATTCAGCTTATGTCATGAGATCTTTGTACATGCAGGCGTCACTTAGCTTTGCGGTGTATGTGGGAGATTGATTTGTAAATACATTCTGAAATAATAAATATATTTACAAATATTACATTTCATCTGACTGATTGCTGATTTCAAATTGACTTTGGTTACTAAGATGTTCCAATTAAAACATCCTAGCAACAACATGCCAAGAAATAGAGCCTCTAGAACCTACTCGAACCATAGCAACCACTCAGAAAACTTTAGCAGCATCATGGCAGTAAGTTTTGAAAGTTTGCGTCACATAAACTGTAATTTAACAAAGAGAGTTTTTCTTTTCATAGTCAGGAGGCAGAATTCTTTATTTCTGTCAGCCGCCTGTAATTCAGTTCTTGTGACTGTTTTAATAATGTTGTTATTTGTTATATTGTTGTAAAATTTGTTATAAAAGTTGTAAAGAGGTGTTTGACTGTTTTGTGTGATGCAATTGCAGATGTTAACAGTGACCTTTATAACTTTGCTTGTCTGGTGACAGCTGTAAATGTCCACCTGACAGTTGGTCACATGATCATTATTGTACAAGGCTTTTAAATAGAGACAATTTTACAGTGTCACCGTGTGAATCCAGCCCAATTATTCAGATTCGGGATCAGGGAAACTGCGGGTAAGACGCGTTATTACACATCAACTGTCACTTCTACAGTCAAAGATCAAGCTTATAACTGTCCCTGTGTTTCTCTGTGACATTTGGACTGCAGGCCTTCGGTGCAGGAAGTGTGTCAGTGGAGATCTCTGCATAGATCTGCTCTCCTGCTGTGATGAATGTGGCTTTGGGTATGTGAGTCTGTGTTTGTTCATGATATCTCTTTGACATCTCAATTGAATCTCAGACTAAATATTGATTTAATAATTGATTTCTTGACATTGTACTGCTCAGAAATTGAGGTGCTGGAATTTGATTCAGTGAGTTTGACCTCACGTGTGTTCAGATGTTCTGGAGGTCTGAAGCGTGGGAGTACTGGACTACATCTGGTCTGCAGCTGTGTGAGTTTCTCTGTGTTTCTCCAGGCTGCAGACCGTACACCATCCCACCCTGTAAACATCATGTAAACGGCACACAGCCGCCCTGCACAGGTGAACATGACACTCCAAAGTGTGACGCTCAATGTATACCTCAGTACAGCATGCCCTACAAAACAGACAAACACTTTGGTGAATGGACATTTATCTGCTCGTACAACATTCACTTTTAAAAAGAACAAAACATCATCCAGCGTTTAGGATGATGCAGATCTTCTGGAGGTGCAGCTGTTTGTTCGCTGCAGTGGTTTTGTGTAGTAATGGACAGTTTGTCAGATGATTGTGATAGAGCTGCTTGTGCTCCTCTCTGTTGCCCCCTGCAGGTCATAAATCATACAACATTCCCTCTGACCAGCAGCAGATTATTACTGAAATGTACACCAATGGTCCAGTGGAGGCAGCTTTCACTGTCTATGAGGATGTCCTGCTTTACAAGACAGGTCAGCAACTCACTGAGTTTTGCAGAGATGTGAATGATCAGTGATCCTGTTCAATAATTCAACAGTAATCAGCAGAGAAGTTATTCAGTGTGTGATGGTTCTCAGGAGTGTACCAGCATGTGAAGGGCTCTGCACTGGGCGGTCATGCTGTGAAGATCCTGGGCTGGGGAACTGAGAATGGAACCCCTTACTGGCTGGTTGCGAACTCCTGGAACAGTGACTGGGGTGACAAGGGTGAGAACTAAAATATGTTATAAAAAAGCATTTGCTAAATGAATAAATGATTATATGTAGGGTTGGTGGTGTAAACTATATTAATTTTTTTATTTTTCAAGGTCTTAAGAGGACATGATGAGTGTGGTATTGAGAGTGAGATGGTTGCTGGGATACCTCAGCTGTAGGCTGTGATTGGACAGACTCGCTCCACCAGTGCTGAGCTCTTGGATTCTGATTCATGTCATCACATCATTTCATATATATACAGTCATTTTAACATAGATTGGTAAAATGAATCAAATCTCAAAATGTCATGGAAATATCTTTAGTCAGTAAAAATGTTCTAGTTATGATTATGATCTTTTTAAATAGATAGAAGTTCTTTATCCAGTTATTTGACCATACAGGTCATTGTGTAAAGGTGTGAGAAACCTGTTGATTATAGTTTAATAAACTTTTATTCAATGCACAAGCATTCATTACATCCATTATTTAATACTTTATGAAACTATATTCACCATTTGATTATGTGTGTTCATTATTTATGGGAGAAGCAAAAGAAAACAGTGTGAACATTCCAATCCATCAAACATTTACTTTGTATGACATTCCTGAATGAAAGAATCCCTTAAATTAAAAAAACATTAATGTTTCCCACTCCCTGTTACAAAAGCACCTTCATCTCTCATAGTCTTGTCTTGTTTCACATCTTCTGACTGATAAGGGAATTCTGTAGACACAGATCATTCAGATGGGCTGTACTGATCCGGCTGCTGTGGAAACAGTCTCAGAAGACTGAAAAGAATCTAACCAGAATAACACACACACTGAATGTGTAACACACACACTGAATCTGTAACACACACACTGAATCTGTAACACACACTGAATCTGTATCACACACTGAATGTGTAACACACACACTGAATCTGTATCACACACTGAATGTGTAACACACACACACTGAATGTGTAACACACACTGAATGTATAACACACACACACTGAATGTGTAACACACACACTGAATCTGTAACACACACACTGAATCTGTAACACACACTGAATCTGTAACACACACTGAATCTGTATCACACACTGAATGTGTAACACACACACTGAATGTGTAACACACACTGAATGTATAACACACACACTGAATGTGTAACACACACTGAATGTATAACACACACACTGAATCTGTAACACACACACTGAATCTGTAACACACACTGAATCTGTATCACACACACTGAATCTGTAACACACACTGAATGTATAACACACACACACTGAATGTGTAACACACTGAATCTGTAACACACACACTGAATCTGTAACACACACACTGAATGTGTAACACACACTGAATCTGTATCACACACTGAATCTGTAACACACACTGAATCTGTAACACACACACACTGAATGTGTAACACACACACACTGAATCTGTAACACACTGAATCTGTAACACACATTGAATGTGTAACACACTGAATCACACACTGAATGTGTAACACACTAAATCTGTAACACACACACTGAATATGTAACACACACACTGAATGTGTAACACACTGAATCACACACTGAATGTGTAACACACTAAATCTGTAACACACACACTGAATGTGTAACACACACACTGAATGTGTAACACACACTGAATCTGTAACACACACTGAATGTGTAACACACACTGAATCACACACTGAATCACACACTGAATGTGTAACACACTGAATGTGTAACACACACACTGAATCTGTAACACACACTGAATGTGTAACACACACTGAATCACACACTGAATGTGTAACACACTGAATGTGTAACACACACTGAATGTGTAACACACACACTGAATCTGTAACACACACACTGAATGTGTAACACACACACACTGAATGTGTAACACACTGAATCTGTAACACACACACTGAATGTGTAACACACACTGAATCTGTATCACACACTGAATGTGTAACACACACTGAATCTGTATCACACACTGAATCTGTATCACACACTGAATGTGTAACACACACTGAATCTGTAACACACACACTGAATGTGTAACACACACACTGAATGTGTAACACACTGAATGTGTAACACACACACACTGAATGTGTAACACACACTGAATGTGTAACACACACACACTGAATGTGTAACACACACACACTGAATGTGTAACACACACTGAATGTGTAACACACTGAATGTGTAACACACACACACTGAATGTGTAACACACACACTGAATGTGTAACACACACACTGAATGTGTAACACACACACTGAATGTGTAACACACACTGAATCACACACTGAATGTGTAACACACACACACTGAATGTGTAACACACACACTGAATGTGTAACACACACACACTGAATGTGTAACACACACACTGAATGTGTAACACACACTGAATCACACACTGAATGTGTAACACACACACTGAATGTGTAACACACACACTGAAAACGCATCACGTCTGCATGTAAGGACTTCAGGGCGCACGTTCCTCTTGTTCTGTCAATCATAAAGGGCGAGTGGGCGTGGCCTGGTGGACTTTGACCTATGAGGAAACCTTTATTTAAATCCAGATTTGAATAAATAATAAAAACCCAAACGCGCACTTCCAGCGTTTCAGATGGATTTAATTTAACGTGTCGATGTGTTAAAAATAGGCTTCGGTTTATGTAGAAATCTCATATATTTGTGTATATACACATATATATTTATGTATCTGTATAACTGTATATGAAAAGCAAGCGGAGTCGCCTTTGATATGGATGGACTTCAATGCCTTTAGCTTTAGCCTGTTAGCCTGGACTGAGAGTGTGTGTTTACATCAATATTACAGCAGCAACATCATATTTACGTCCGGATTATTATCGGCGGATGGTGTTTCTCAGACACAGACTGAAGATGTAACGTGTTGCTGGATCTTCATGATGATGATGATGATGTTTGTTTGGGTGCGTCTCCTGCATGTTTCCTGCAGTACATGTTACGTGCATTAATTTTTCATCATAATCATATTAATAATACAACAGTTGTTCACTTTAAAGCTTTGCATGTTGTGCAAGTCATGCACGCGTGTCTTTTGTGCATTGACATATAGAGCTGTTATATATTATGTACGTTCATATAGAGATTAGTGTTCTTTATCTGTGACGTATGATGTTATCTTTCATCTTTAATATAGTTGCACTTATTACATAAAATATTGCACATGATGTTGTTATTTGTGCATTGCTTCACATCTGTTCATTAGATATGACAGACGTGATGAACGTGGGTCCCTCTTTGCATTGGCTTCAGAGGAGATGACGTCATTAACCGTGTCACCACACCAGCATATGACAGCAGGCTGATGTGAGATCTATAGTGTCATCAGGCTCAATCTAATCAAGCTTATCTCAGATCAGTGTTCAGTCTCTGAACACTAGTGATGAGGAGCCATTAGTGATCTTCTGCTGCTCTGGCCTCACCTTCACCAGATCCCTCCGTGTGTGTGCTGATGTCAGTGCAGTAACCCTGAATCTGACCCGTGGCTGAAGATAAGAGTGAACATACTTAAAGTGTGATGTTTGCTGCACTGCTGAGTTCTGTGTCTGTGTAAATGCAGCATTTGGACGTCAGAAGGAGACAGAGATTATCAGTCACAACCTGAGTATTGGACTGGACTGCTCCACAGGTCCATTATGGAGAAGATGGAAAAGAGACCTGGATACTTCGCCAGGTGAGTAGGTGTTTACAGTTTGAAAGAACTGCTGCAGGATTTCTTTGGGTTATTATATCCTGAAGATATCTTCACTAACTGCTAGAGAGCTGGTGCTGCTGTAATGATGTTATCTAAGTAAAGGAAGGAAATAGTTCTGAAAAATGACTGAACTGTGTGTTTGTTCTGTTCTCTATGCACAAGCTACTGAATGTAAACTCACTCATGCGTATTTCATGTCCGTGCTTATTTAGAAGGACGATGTTCATCAGCTGGTCATTATCACAAAATAAACTACAGATTCATCATGATGTAACACTTGAGTTTAAACAAAAGACACATGAATTCTTTGCTAATGTGGCACATTGCAATGTTGCTTGGCAACCAATCTTAGCTGAACTCTGTTTTACACTGTCCTTAAACAGCCCATAATAACATATTCTCCTTGCTCTTGATGGTGTTGTGTCTCCCTCTGTGTTTACACTTTCTCTCCAGCAGAAAGATCTAGTGTGATATTAATGTTATAGCAGAACCTCTCAGAATATGTTGTTTATATAGAAACAGCTGTAAACACTGATCCAGTGATCTCTCACATGCACAGATCACAGCAAGTCTCCTCTCTCTCTCTCTCTCTCTCTCTCTCTCTCTCTCTCTCTCTCTCTCTCTCTCTCTCTCTCTCTCTCTCTCTCTCTCTCTCTCTCTCTCTCTCTCTCTCTCTCTCTGAGTCAGGTTCGGCCATCTTGGTTCTTTCCTCTCTAGTTTCTCTGCTCTCTCATAGTTGGCACTGAATGAAGCACAATTACATCACACCCATTTTTCATCAGTTTGACTCATATTTCTCATTTGGAATTGATGTTTAACTTTCATCTTTCTGGGCGGCAGACTGAAGAAGAAACGGCAGTTGAAACAGAGCCAATCAGAGAAAACCACAGCTGAACAGAACCAATCAGATTCAGAGGCAAAGTCACCAGTCATCTGTGAGCCTTCTTGTGTTAGACGATCTGAAGAGAAGAATCCAGAAGAAGAGACTGTCAAAGCCGGCCAAAATGAAGGCTCAGGTAAACAAGTGCTTTTAAACACCTGTAAAGTGATGAATTCTGAGTGATACTGAATATCAGGATTTGACTGGATTGTGAAAAGAGGACTCTGATATTATTGGTCAATATTGTAGTAACCCACCCACACAACTATGGTCATATCAGTAGAAAAGTAAAATCTGGTGGTGTGACCGAGAATATGTCCGTAGATGTGTGTGTTATTTATCTGAGTGAAGCAGGAGGTTGAGGAAGAGACGCTGGAGAACACACACATGCAGCGTGACCCCAGATATTCAAAATCACAGCCATCATGTCAAAGATCATGTTTGTTTGTAAAGGATGTTGCTTAAGTAACCTGTTGTGTGTTTAGACCTGTCTGCTAACAATTATTGTATGAATCTCTGAAGAAATCTCTCTCTCTCTTCTGTGTGTTATCTGGAAAACTGCAGGAACATCAGGAACCCTGAGTGTGTCTGATGTGACTGACTCCTGAATCATGTGACTGGTTGAGGAAATGGTTGAGAAATGAAACTGTTCCTATAAACTGAGATGAATATAGAGAATATCAGAGAATATCTGAGTGGATTCATGAGTCAGCAACACTCAGAACTCTTCCGTGTCTGTACAGTCAAATGTCTCAGCAGTAATAAATGCTTCAGTTGATTGATTCACTGAAGTGACAGCAGATGTTTTGTTGATGTTCTGTTTTGTTACATACCTGCAACATACCTGCGGTGTGAGATCTATCCAAATATTAATGTAGAAGGTTATATGTGTATATATATATATCTAGTGTTTGTCTGTGTGACCTTCTGATGATGTTTTGTTTAGTGTTATTAATTCATTATTTCAGGTGACAACAGTAAATCATCCAGCCAGACTAAGAAAGAGAAGAGTAAACCTCCTGGAACTGTAGAGTATACCGTGAGTTACCTACTGTATATTACTGTACTACTCTATATTACTGTAAGAACTTCACAGTATACTGAGAGATTTACTCTATATTACTGTAAGAACTATACAGTGTACTGTGAGAGTTAGGCCTGTTTCACACCGCATGCGTATCCAGTGCGTACGCAGGACATATTTTTATAGGCACCCATGTCAACAGATGAGAGCTTTCACACTGCGTACAGATGCGGAACGTACAGTCCGTTCCAGATGCGGTGCGGTGCTGCGATCGTTTCGTGTTTTTGCTGTACTGCTGATGCTCAGTTAAAGTGACAGTGGATTGATTATGGTAAAAATACATGTGGATTGATGCGAAACAGTAGCAATTTTAACAAAAAAGCACACTGAGGACACCTACTGTTTTAAACAGTCATCATATGGCCAATTTAAAAACTAAACAAATACCTAAAAAACACACTTTCTCTCCACATCTGAATATGAGAGGCAGTTTCAGCCAAAAGATGGTAATATACATCAAACTCTCTCCTGCGCTGGTTTAGGGGGTGAAGGTTCGTCTTAGATACAGCACAATGACCTTTCTTCCATCTATAACTCACGCTACACGCAAAAACAAATAGAACAAAAGCGCTGTTGATGAAACAAATCAAAGTTATATAAACTACACTGGTAATAAAATAAGCTTTTAAAATAAGTCATTTATCCTAAATGTATTTTGAAATCAAAGTAATATGAACTTTCCCATTATACAGTTTTCTCTACACAAATCGCGGATCAGCTACGGACCGCAAACGCAGCCGGTGTGAAAGCACAACGGATGCGCCCACCCTCTACATACACGCCGGATACGCCCCGCATACGTACTTCATACGCATACTGTGTGAAACTGGCCTTACTGTATATTACTGTAAGAACAGTTTTCTACATGGACTACGTGTCTGTATTAAACACAGTTCTGTCTGTCATAAATAAACTCATATTTCTTGTTAAGGTGAGTTTGTTGTTCTCACAGGTTGGACTAAAGGATACTCTGAACAGTATTGCTCTTAAATTCAACATCACTCCAAATAAACTGCTGCATTTGAACCGTCTCTATTCACACAGTGTTGTACCTGGACAGGTGAGTGTTTGGGCACAGCTCAGAGTAGCTGCCGGCTGGATTGTGCACAGAATGTTCTGTAAAATGAATGCATTAGTGAGATCTATTCTGTCTTTCTGATTGGTTTCAAATATAATCAGTTGTCCTTATTAACACACAGAAATTGTTTGTGCCTGAGGACCAATCACAATTTGGCTCTCAGGTCAGCAGTTCCTCTGAATGCATCACTAAAGACTCATCAGAGAAGGAACTGAAGGTATGATGATGTTTGAGTTTGTTTTTGGCTCAAAACTGCAGGCTAGTTCATGAAAACTCAGTTTGACTGTTTGTTCTCTTTGAGTGTTGTTGACTAATTGTGTCAGTCAAAACATAGATTTTTCTCTGGACATGATGAATTCAGTGGCTTTATACCTGAAGATCATGCATGCGTGTCTGCGTGCGTGCGTGTCTGCGTGCGTGCAGGACGGTGACTTGAGCAGCAGATCTGGGTGGTCTGTGCGTCGAGAGTCGTCTCCGCTGTCTGAAGACGAGAGTCCAGCCACCGTTAGATTCATTAAGATGAGCTGCAAGTATTTCACTGACGGGATGGTGAGACTTAGACTCGGTTTTATATTTGTGTCATTCAGATTCCAGCCAAGAGAAATCTAGTAGAAACACTTCACAATGCAAAACTTCATCCCCAGTTCAATCACTGAAGCGAAACTACAAAAACAACGTGATATGCATCATGATTATAACACAGCCACCCACTCGTGATGTACATTTCTGAAGGAATATTTAAGAGAAATAACTAGTTTCATTGTAAGGGCCTGAAAAGTGAAATGTTAATGAAACCTGATGTTTTGTACTGTATTTACTGAGGTTTTCCTGGCGTCTGTTGGTTGTGTGTGCTGTAGGGTGTGGTCGGGGGAGTGATGATTATAACACCCAATAACATCATGTTTGACCCACACAAGTCGGATCCTGTGGTGATTGAGAACGGCTGTGAGGAGTACGGCCTCATCTGCCCCATGGAGGAGGTTCTGTCTGTGGCTCTGTATGATGACGTGTCGCGGATGAAACTGAAGGACGCTCTGCCATCGTAAGAAATGCCCCGTTTCTGCGTCTCTCAGCCCACATCTGGCGTGTGTGTGTGTGTGAAAACGGTGTTGAATCTGTTTTCCTTGTCCTGTCATGTTCATATTTAGTATTAAATGTAAAATATTTTCATTATTTCTCTTCCTCATACGTCCTCTTCCTCATACGTCCTCTTCCTTTTCTCACATTTACATAAATTGTTTTACACCAAAAATTGGTGTAATTTTTTATTATTGTCACATTTGTTTTGCTGCATGTTTGCTCATTTTGTCCATTTTATTTTGGGTGTTTTTGTTTTCCTCTCTTTAATTTCACCATCTTCCCATTGTTGATGATGATGGTGGTGATGATGGTGATGGTGGTGGTGACCCCTGCTGTTCGTGGCAGTGATGAACCCCAGGATCTCTGTCCGTTATACAGGCCGGGAGAGTGGGAGGAGCTTCCTTCAGAACAAGATCTCAACCCTTTTAGCCGTTATGAGGCACTCGGACCTCCCAACCGACCAATCATATTAGACGATATTGAAACGGCGGTCTCAGAAATCTCTGAGTGTCAAATCGCAGACAAATCTCCGTCAGATGAAGGTTTTACTGAACTTGAGCTGCTACACAGTGACTCTAATATTACCTGCACCAGCCAGGAGGGGGCATCACTTCACGAAGACTATGAACAGAAAAAGACAAGTAACCAATCATCATTGGACCAAAAAGACAAAACTGTGAGGTGTAACACTGAGGAAGAGGAAGATGAAGGACTTCATATTCGTTCAGCAGAGGACAGTGGGGAGCTGCTACAGTCTCTTTCAGAGAGGGTACGAGACCCCTCAGCTGAAGTAAATGTGGTGACCAAAAGTAGGGGCAAAACAACAGTAAATTGTGTCGTGATGATGGAGATGCCCACACATAACCAAAACAAAAAGATGAGCTGCAGTAAGGTCACAGAGGACCCCGTGACCTGTAGCTCACCCAGACCAGATGTTGAGCTCCAGAGTCAAATGGAAAATAAGAGACCAAACTCAGAGGAAGAGATTTCTGAAGCGGAGCAACATAGACGGGCCAGTGAGGCTGAGATGAAGTCATGGCTGTTAAAAAGAATGCAGGGACCAATCGAAGGTGAGTTTATCTGATTGACAGAACAGGCCAGCCAACACCGTGGATTATTTTTCAGGGTGGTGTAATTTAATTCTTTATGTTGTACTGTCTACATAGACAATTATCTCAAAAGACAACAGTTTAACAGAGATGCAGTCTTATAAAGAGCAGATTTGAAACATTCTACCTAGATAATATCTGTGTGCATGATAGAAAAATACAAATCTTGTTGCAATGCATGTTGGAATTACCATACCACAGTGGATACATTAGTCAGTGAAAGCAGCACAGCGTTGCTACCTACATGTTAAAACAGCCTTAAAATGCTGTCTAGATAGGCAGCTCACAGATGAGGGTCTATCAGCTCTTCAGCAGAGGCTGGAAAAACAAACCGAGTAGGAGCACTTACATAAGACCTGCATGTGCCTCTTCAGTGACGTCAGCACGGCTGACCTCATGCATCACATGATCACATTGCAGAGCTTTTTTAAAAGGAAACTAGTTATTTGTGCAGTTTTATTGCAATAAATGCTTTTCAGTGAAAAGTTCACAGGAAAACACACAAATGATTTCTGTTATTTCACCTGTTTAATTAGATGATCTGCTGATTTTCAGACATGCTGCTTTCCCACGAAGAGAAGAGCAAAGCCCCGCCCATGTTTCTCTGCTTTAAAGTGGGGAAGCCAATGAGGAAGTCCTTTGCTATTGGTCAGACTTCTAGTCCCGCCCACTCATTCGTCAGCAGGGGTCGACAGCCAGAGTACTGGTTTGCTGTCCCACAAGAAAGGTACGGATGGGTTCTCAAAGTCTATGTGTTTGATTTGAGTGTCTGTTGATAAGCCAACCTTTCTGATGTTTCTGGTCAGGGTGGACCACCTGTATTCCTTCTTTATCCAGTGGTCTCCAGACACATATGGTAAAGATGCTCAGGATCAGGGCTTTGTGCTGGTGGAGGACGAGCTGACCATGATTGATAACTTCTTCAGTGACCCGGTTCCTCGCAGCTGGGAGGTGAGTGACACAGACAGATCTGCGCTTTTTATGGTTGTAGCCTTTAAATTGGTCATGTGTATGTGTAAGTGCTAGGCTTTGTACATTTTGGGCTTTTTCAGAAGATGTGGGCCATCAGCAAACAATTTATTTGGTGTGTTCTCTAGATCATCACGATTAATGAGGCCAAACGACGACAGAGTTTCAGCTTTGAGGATGAGGAACCTCTTGATCTTCTGCCTGTGCAGATGGACCCCAGCATGCTCATGGAGGACACACATGTTGAGAAGGTCTCGCACGCACACAAGCTTTCTTAGCTACTTCAACTACAGTTATATTTAAAGACATGAAACAAAATTCACGACAAACGTCAGACAAATGTCAATCTTCTGATCGACCTCCTTCGCAGTTGGCCATGTGTCTGCCGGCTCGTGTTCAGGGGTATCCGTGGCATCTAGTCTACAGTACAGTTGTACATGGAACCAGTCTGAAGACCCTGTACAGGAACCTGATGGAGTTGGAATGTCCCGTACTGCTGGTCATCAGAGACATGGATAATCAGGTACCTGAACCAGAGTGACACTGATTCACATCCAGCTTCAGATCATCTGTACATCACATCATTTAAAGTCTTTTCTTGAGCAGAAGCTGTGTGATGTCCTTCATTAAGCACTTGGGCTGTTTTTGTGAAAGCTGCTGTCGTCACAAGAATGTCATTGTCAATTTCTCCTGCAGATTTTCGGAGCGTTTTCCACTCATCCATTCCGAGTGAGCGAGCACTGTTATGGGACCGGAGAGACGTTCCTCTACACCTTTTGCCCTGAGATTAAGGTTTGAATACAAATGTTCAGGCAGTAATTTGTCAATCCAACACTGGAGCTTCATTTTGATGAGTTTTTCCAGTTAATAGTTCACACCTCATCTCCTTATCGCAGGTGTTTCGCTGGAGTGGAGAGAACTCGTATTTTGTGAAAGGAAACACAGACTCTCTTCAGATCGGAGGAGGAGGGTGAGTCCATCAGCATCAGCATGCTGTACATGCATCCGTCCCTCACTGCTGTAGGTTTAACACTCAACTGTCTGCTTTCCAGGGGTCGTCTGGGTCTGTGGCTGGACGCTGACCTTTATCACGGAACCACGTCGAGATGTTCCACCTTCAATAACCCGCCACTGTCCTCCAAACAGGACTTCACTGTCCAGAACCTGGAGGTGTGGTCGTTTGAATGAGCTGCTACACACACACACACAGACGTGCTGCTTCCAGCACAGCATGACAAATGAAGAACCATTCGCTCAATCTCATGTCTGCACGTGTAGCTTTTCCACTACTGGACCACCAGCTAGCCCATGTCTGACCCAGTGTGTAAACCAGCTCATTCCTGACATGGTTTTCCCTGGTTACACATGGTCTGAGCTTTAGACTTGAATGCCAGACATTTATGGCAACCTTAATCTTGAATGCCACCTGCAGCTATCCCAGCATGCAATATTCCATAGAAATGTTCTCCTGCTGAAATGTAACCAGTATATAACCACAAAAACATGTACACGTGGACTGAAATGAAGAACTATTTCTGCACTGAATATTATGCCTGGAAGTTTCAAAACTTTAAACTTGTATCTTCAAAGACAACAAAAACCTAATTTACCATTCCATTCAGTTGTGTGAATAGAAAGTAGTTAATGGGTTGGAGTGTGGAGATGTGATGTACTTAGCTGCCATATTTCCATGTTTGTCTAAATGAGCAATAAATGGTCTTATTGGTATCTGGGAAACGTTCATAGCTGGACAGCTTATGTTCATTAGTTAAGACAAAAATAACAACTTCCTTTATTTAAAGTCCAAATCGATTGTGTCAGGGCCAGTAGTGCAAATTAAAGTATTTAGTTTGTTTCAGCTGTGAACATTTAATGTTTTCAGATGCCATTGTTTTCATGTTAGTTTGAAGAACGCAGGTAATTCATGAAAATGACAAACTCAACCACCCACAAATTCATTTTGTTGGCCAAAGTGTTTTATTTGCCTAGTACTCAAGTGAAGTTTTATATTCGGTTATTTTTCTATTTAAATTACATTTGTTTTGTTTTGTTTTTTTTATATTGAATGTAAAATTATAGTTCTGTGATACTTTAGGGACATTTTCTAATCAGTTCATTTGAAAGGGAAGCACTGAAACGAAGAAATGGCACCACAACACACATTAAATACACTAAATACACATACACATCACTCTCAGAGTTCTGCTGTGTTCAGTCACAACATTTCACTGTTTCTGAGCAAAATGTGACACCTAAAAACTTAAAAATGTGAACAGAAACAAGGAGATCTTTTAAAAGATCTTTTAGTTGTAGTTTCTGTTGCTGTGATACAAAAACATTTTTAAAGGCAGTTGGTTGTGAGCGATCTGATTGGTTGAATTGGTTGTGAGTGATCTGATTGGTTGAACTGGTTGTGAGCGATCTGATTGGTTGAGCCGACTGTTCATTTCAAAAGCACATACGTGCTCCATGTAGGGAAACGAATCACAAATGTTGTTACAAGTGTTTCACTCTAAATGTTTCAGTTTTGTCTCTGAACACTGTCCAGTTCTATGTGGTAGCCAATGAATGTCATATTTATTGTGTATTTTGTGTGTTTTAAAGCAAACCAAATAAATATAAGTGAAGATTGAAAGACTCTTCAAATAAGACTGATTGGATGTCAAGACTACTCAGCAACACACACACACAGTTTCTCTCCTCTTTTACCTGTAATCTCATTGGGGAAAGCTAATAGAAGAATTGCGTAACAATTTCTGTTTGTCTCACATGTGGATCTGATGGCCAGTAAGTGTAAACCTGTAGCTTGTGTTTAACTTCAGGATTTTAACAATCATTTCTATGCTTTTTTTAAGGTTACATGCTCTGAGGAAATGTGTTCTCATTTTCCCAGAAATCTTTTGCATTTGTATCTGATGGGCAGATATTCAAAGGAATCCTGCTGTCTTCAGATTCACTAGCTGTTAAACTAAATCTTATCTATACAGGATGAAACCTAAAAAATAATAAAAATAAAAAAAAAATAAAATAATCTGAGACATGACAACATGATTCACTCCAATTTGTCATTAAAAACATCACACGAGGGATGAACTGAACGATGCTTCACACTATCAGATCTGTACATACTGAACTTCTAAAGAAAAAGTGATGTACAAATGACAAACTTTATGAATATTTCTGTAACATACCAAATGCATAAATGATATTAATAAAAAAGTTAATTTTAAAAGGTTAATAACAAATGAAAAGGTTATTTGCAACTTTTATTTTTTATATTATGTTTAGAGAATCAACTTTCGATTAATTCACAGCACACAGACGATTCCAGAAATGGTCCATCCGTTCAAAAAAAGTACACACATGGTTCTTGTGAATTTTGATTTATTCACACAAACTTTATTTGATCGCGTTGGTTTTCACTGCTGAGGTTTACAATTGCACACACAATGTTTTGCTGCTGTTGTAAGTCTGTGTTTGGCTTATTCGTTTAGGAAACTGAACGATTTTGGGTTCCCAGTGAGAAAAGATCAATGTTTTAAATGATTGTTTTTATTTAGAGATCCTTATATATATATATATATATATATATATATATATATATATATATATATATATAGAAACTCATATGAGTTTCCTCGGCAGTAAGTTGGTTAAGGTCATTTACGTATTGATCCACTCTTTTTGTCAATAACATGTTTGGTTTGTGGATCAGAATGAGAACAATAAAGTAGATTGAAGTGTTGCCAGGATGGGCTATGTGGCCACTAGTGTGTTCTGAGTGGTTGCTAGGTAGTCTACTGGCGTGTTATTATAGAAGCCAAGTATACACTATACAATATTAACGAAATAAATTAATACAAATGTAACATCAAGAAGGTAAGGTCTGTGTTAGAAGCGCTGAGTTTTGTAAATCATTGACTTTGTGTGGAACGTGCGGTGGGTGAAATGTAAGATTTGTTTCTCGTGCTGATCTCTAAATCTCACGACACACACTCGCACTTTCGCCACATTTATTTCCAGCGGATGTGCACTGAGCATGCGCAGTGTGTTTAATACGGAGACGGTTCTATGGGTACATCACTGCTGTAAATGAGGGTCAAGGGTTTAAAGGATGCAGACGAACTTCTATTTTTATAATAGATAATTGTGCTGGGTGAGGGATCGCATTGCAGTTTTTAACAGTTGCTGCTCGTTATCTTGTAAAATCCCACAGAAATGTACGACTTTATTCTGTCAGGATTTGTGATATCAGCTGTCAGGTGAATGCACTGGATCTGCTGCTGCCTGGAGCTTTAGGTCTGTTTCTCTTATGAATATGATCATCACCAGACATCACACTCAACACAACAGCTGAGATCGAGGCGTTGTCTTGTCTTGTTTTGTTGTCTTGTCTTGTCTTGATGTCTTGTTGTCTTGTCTTGTTGTCTTGTTTTGTTGTCTTGTTGTCTTTGTCTTGTCTTGTTGTCTTGTTTTGTTGTCTTGTCTTGATGTCTTGTTGTCTTGTCTTGTTGTCTTGTTTTGTTGTCTTGTCTTGTTGTCTTGTCTTGTTTTCTTGTCTTGTTGTCTTGTCTTGTTGTCTTGTCTTGTTGTCTTGTCTTGTTTTCTTGTCTTGTCTTGTCTTGTTTTCTTGTCTTCTTGTCTTGTCTTGTCTTGTTGTCTTGTCTTGTTTTCTTGTCTTGTCTTGTCTTGTTTTCTTGTCTTGTCTTGTTGTCTTGTCTTGTTTTCTTGTCTTCTTGTCTTGTCTTGTCTTGTCTTGTTGTCTTGTCTTGTTTTCTTGTCTTCTTGTCTTGTCTTGTCTTGTTTTCTTGTCTTGTCTTGTTTTCTTGTCTTCTTGTCTTCTTGTCTTGTCTTGTCTTGTCTTGTCTTGTCTTGTCTTGTCTTGTCTTGTCTTGTCTTGTTGTCTTGTTGTCTTGTTGTCTTGTCTTGTTGTCTTGTTTTTCTGTGTTTAGTGTGGACAGACTAACTGCTTTCCTCAGCTTGAGAAACTGGACAGTTTTTACGGTGGTGGCCTGTGATGCTTACGTCCGCCTGCAGACGTCCACAGAGACGCGGTGCATTTAATATATATATATATATGATCAGATACAAAACTGCACTGTACACAAAGCATGCTGTTACCACAGTCCTTTAGTTGAGTGTTCAGTCTGTCTGTCCGGATGCTTGTAGGCTCTGGTTTCACAGAAAATACACAGACAGTGAAAAACTAATGAATTTCAAAGACACTTAAAGCACATGTATGTTCTTCCGGGACGTGTCGTTATGGAGCGGCTGATGGAGGAGATGTATGACGTCAGCGCTTGTGTGAGAGCAGGCGGAGATGGGTTACAGATACTGACTACAGTACAGTACTGAGACAGTCTTAGCAGCTCTTCTTATCAAAATGTCTCGGCTAACATCTGCAGAGAGCTGCTGCACTTAATTCACTGTCCAACACTGCGTTAGTCCCTAATGCTTTATTTCATTATATATTCATTATACTATTACTGTGTTAACAGTAACATTCATTATTAAAGCTGCAATCCATAACTTTTGCCTCTCTATCACCACTTCTGTTTGAAGCATAAAACTGCAGGCTGCTTTATGTACTTTTCTTTACTTATGTTAAAGTCAAATGACATTTCCTGGGAAATCAGACCTGACAGTTCAAATTATAAATCATTATTATAAACTTACCATTGTAAATCAGGTTAAGGAGAACATTTTAAACACTGATTTTTTATGTATTTTCTCAATAACAGATTTTTTTCCCCAGAAAGGTTATTGCAGCTGTAATATTCAGTGTTATACAGTCACAGTGTTATACAGTATGTTGCCTGTTATATGAAATGTCTTTCACATTAACAGTATTGCTAACAGATTGTTTGTTTCTCAGGCTGCATGTAATCTCAGATGGGAAACATAACCTGCACTTGCAGTATTTAGTGAATTTAACACACTGGTGGAGGAGTTTCTGTCTGTTTTTAAAGAACCGGTTTATTTAATTATCTGCACACTTCAGTCGATGTTTCTTTGATTTTTTTGTAGAATTGCCTGTATCATTTAAATGATCATTACACATTCTTTATTAACACAGTTACACTAATCAAACTGTAATCATGAGGACAAGTGGTTAACCCTCAACAAAAATATGCTGTTACCACAGGAAGATCCATTAAAAACCTCTGTGGTGTCCAAATGACTGTGTTGTGTGAAGAGCAGAATGAGGTTTACAGATCATATTGTGTGAAGAGCAGAATGAGGTTTACAGATCATATTGTGTGAAGAGCAGAATGAGGTTTACAGATCCTATTGTGTGAAGAGCAGAATGAGGTTTACAGATCCTATTGTGTGAAGAGCAGAATGAGGTTTACAGATCATATTGTGTGAAGAGCAGAATGAGGTTTACAGATCATATTGTGTGAAGAGCAGAATGAGGTTTACAGATCATATTGTGTGAAGAGCAGAATGAGGTTTACAGATCATATTGTGTGAAGAGCAGAATGAGGTTTACAGATCATATTGTGTGAAGAGCAGAATGAGGTTTACAGATCATATTGTGTGAAGAGCAGAATGAGGTTTACAGATCCTATTGTGTGAAGAGCAGAATGAGGTTTACAGATCATATTGTGTGAAGAGCAGAATGAGGTTTACAGATCATGTTGTGTGAAGAGCAGAATGAGGTTTACAGATCATATTGTGTGAAGAGCAGAATGAGGTTTACAGATCATATTGTGTGAAGAGCAGAATGAGGTTTACAGATCCTATTGTGTGAAGAGCAGAATGAGGTTTACAGATCATATTGTGTGAAGAGCAGAATGAGGTTTACAGATCATATTGTGTGAAGAGCAGAATGAGGTTTACAGATCATGTTGTGTGAAGAGCAGAATGAGGTTTACAGATCATATTGTGTGAAGAGCAGAATGAGGTTTACAGATCATATTGTGTGAAGAGCAGAATGAGGTTTACAGATCTTCTTGTGAAGAGCAGAATGAGGTTTACAGATCATATTGTGTGAAGAGCAGAATGAGGTTTACAGATCATGTTGTGTGAAGAGCAGAATGAGGTTTACAGATCATGTTGTGTGAAGAGCAGAATGAGGTTTACAGATCATGTTGTGTGAAGAGCAGAATGAGGTTTACAGATCCTATTGTGTACAATGAGTTCTGAAGAGCAGAATGAGGTTTACAGATCATATTGTGTGAAGAGCAGAATGAGGTTTACAGATCCTATTGTGTGAAGAGCAGAATGAGGTTTACAGATCATATTGTGTGAAGAGCAGAATGAGGTTTACAGATCATATTGTGTGAAGAGCAGAATGAGGTTTACAGATCATATTGTGTGAAGAGCAGAATGAGGTTTACAGATCATATTGTGTGAAGAGCAGAATGAGGTTTACAGATCATATTGTGTGAAGAGCAGAATGAGGTTTACAGATCCTATTGTGTGAAGAGCAGAATGAGGTTTACAGATCATATTGTGTGAAGAGCAGAATGAGGTTTACAGATCATATTGTGTGAAGAGCAGAATGAGGTTTACAGATCATATTGTGTGAAGAGCAGAATGAGGTTTACAGATCATATTGTGTGAAGAGCAGAATGAGGTTTACAGATCCTATTGTGTGAAGAGCAGAATGAGGTTTACAGATCATATTGTGTGAAGAGCAGAATGAGGTTTACAGATCCTATTGTGTGAAGAGCAGAATGAGGTTTACAGATCATATTGTGTGAAGAGCAGAATGAGGTTTACAGATCATATTGTGTGAAGAGCAGAATGAGGTTTACAGATCATATTGTGTGAAGAGCAGAATGAGGTTTACAGATCCTGTTGTGTGAAGAGCAGAATGAGGTTTACAGATCATATTGTGTGAAGAGCAGAATGAGGTTTACAGATCATATTGTGTGAAGAGCAGAATGAGGTTTACAGATCCTATTGTGTGAAGAGCAGAATGAGGTTTACAGATCATATTGTGTGAAGAGCAGAATGAGGTTTACAGATCATATTGTGTGAAGAGCAGAATGAGGTTTACAGATCCTATTGTGTGAAGAGCAGAATGAGGTTTACAGATCATATTGTGTGAAGAGCAGAATGAGGTTTACAGATCATATTGTGTGAAGAGCAGAATGAGGTTTACAGATCCTATTGTGTGAAGAGCAGAATGAGGTTTACAGATCATATTGTGTGAAGAGCAGAATGAGGTTTACAGATCATATTGTGTGAAGAGCAGAATGAGGTTTACAGATCCTATTGTGTGAAGAGCAGAATGAGGTTTACAGATCATATTGTGTGAAGAGCAGAATGAGGTTTACAGATCATATTGTGTGAAGAGCAGAATGAGGTTTACAGATCCTATTGTGTGAAGAGCAGAATGAGGTTTACAGATCCTATTGTGTGAAGAGCAGAATGAGGTTTACAGATCCTATTGTGTGAAGAGCAGAATGAGGTTTACAGATCATGTTGTGTGAAGAGCAGAATGAGGTTTACAGATCATATTGTGTGAAGAGCAGAATGAGGTTTACAGATCCTATTGTGTGAAGAGCAGAATGAGGTTTACAGATCCTATTGTGTGAAGAGCAGAATGAGGTTTACAGATCCTATTGTGTGAAGAGCAGAATGAGGTTTACAGATCATGTTGTGTGAAGAGCAGAATGAGGTTTACAGATCATATTGTGTGAAGAGCAGAATGAGGTTTACAGATCCTATTGTGTGAAGAGCAGAATGAGGTTTACAGATCCTATTGTGTGAAGAGCAGAATGAGGTTTACAGATCATATTGTGTGAAGAGCAGAATGAGGTTTACAGATCATATTGTGTGAAGAGCAGAATGAGGTTTACAGATCCTATTGTGTGAAGAGCAGAATGAGGTTTACAGATCATATTGTGTGAAGAGCAGAATGAGGTTTACAGATCCTATTGTGTGAAGAGCAGAATGAGGTTTACAGATCATATTGTGTGAAGAGCAGAATGAGGTTTACAGATCATATTGTGTGAAGAGCAGAATGAGGTTTACAGATCCTATTGTGTGAAGAGCAGAATGAGGTTTACAGATCCTATTGTGTGAAGAGCAGAATGAGGTTTACAGATCCTATTGTGTGAAGAGCAGAATGAGGTTTACAGATCCTATTGTGTGAAGAGCAGAATGAGGTTTACAGATCATGTTGTGTGAAGAGCAGAATGAGGTTTACAGATCATATTGTGTGAAGAGCAGAATGAGGTTTACAGATCCTATTGTGTGAAGAGCAGAATGAGGTTTACAGATCCTATTGTGTGAAGAGCAGAATGAGGTTTACAGATCATGTTGTGTGAAGAGCAGAATGAGGTTTACAGATCATGTTGTGTGAAGAGCAGAATGAGGTTTACAGATCATATTGTGTGAAGAGCGATACCGGGGCAGAACAGCAGGCGGTGATGCGGGCTCGTCCTCCAGTGCTGCAGGTGGCGCTACACACGGTCAGTGTGCCGCGCGTTTGTGCCGCAGCGGATGTTCAGAAACATGATGATGGAGAGCGGAGAGGCCCTCAGCGTCCATCACTTCAGTGACGCGATTCTGCAGCAGCGCGTTCACTTCCATGTGATGAAGTTCAGCGGCGGGTTCTTCCTCTGGGTCGGAACCAGCGCGGTTCTGTCCAGCCTGGCCGTGTCCGTCAGCAGTAAATATGTGAGTGCTGCACTCTTCTTCTGTGTTCAGCTTCTGCAGAGATAAACGACAGATGAAATCTGCTCAGCCCTGCAGACTGACGGCTGGAGTTCGTCACTGACGTGTCGCTGTTTGTGTGTTTAGGATTCAGTGCCTCTGTCAGCTGTCGTGCTGGGAGACACATCAGACACCACAGCGACTTCTCTTGCACAGAGACTGAGTGAGTGTTTTTCACTAATGTAACCATCACTAGATCATCAGACCAGACTGTGAAATCATCACAGACTGAGTGAGTGTTTTTCACTAATGTAACCATCACTAGATCATCAGACCAGACTTAAACCCAGACTGAGTGAGTGTTTTTCACTGATGTAACCATCATTAGATCATCAGACCAGACTTAAACATCACAGACTGAGTGAGTGTTTTTCACTAATGTAACCATCACTAGATCATCAGACCAACTGTGAAATCATCACAGACTGAGTGAGTGTTTTTCACTAATGTAACCATCACTAGATCATCAGACCAGACTGTGAAATCATCACAGACTGAGTGAGTGTTTTTCACTAATGTAACCATCACTAGATCATCAGACCAGACTGTGAAATCATCACAGACTGAGTGAGTGTTTTTCACTAATGTAACCATCACTAGATCATCAGACCAGACTGAGTGAGTGTTTTTCACTAATGTAACCATCATTAGATCATCAGACCAGACTGAGTGAGTGTTTTCACTAATGTAACCATCACTAGATCATCAGACCAGACTGAGTGAGTGTTTTTCACTAATGTAACCATCACTAGATCATCAGACCAGACTGTGAAATCATCACAGACTGAGTGAGTGTTTTTCACTAATGTAACCATCACTAGATCATCAGACCAGACTGTGAAATCATCACAGACTGAGTGAGTGTTTTTCACTGATGTAACCATCATTAGATCATCAGACCAGACTGTGAAATCATCACAGACTGAGTGAGTGTTTTTCACTAATGTAACCATCACTAGATCATCAGACCAGACTGTGAAATCATCACAGACTGAGTGAGTGTTTTTCACTAATGTAACCATCACTAGATCATCAGACCAGACTGTGAAATCATCACAGACTTAGTGAGTGTTTTTCACTAATGTAACCATCACTAGATCATCAGACCAGACTGTGAAATCATCACAGACTGAGTGAGTGTTTTTCACTAATGTAACCATCACTAGATCATCAGACCAGACTGTGAAATCATCACAGACTGAGTGAGTGTTTTTCACTAATGTAACCATCACTAGATCATCAGACCAGACTGTGAAATCATCACAGACTGAGTGAGTGTTTTTCACTAATGTAACCATCATTAGATCATCAGACCAGACTGTGAAATCATCACAGACTGAGTGAGTGTTTTTCACTAATGTAACCATCACTAGATCATCAGACCAGACTGTGAAATCATCACAGACTGAGTGAGTGTTTTTCACTAATGTAACCATCACTAGATCATCAGACCAGACTGTGAAATCATCACAGACTGAGTGAGTGTTTTTCACTAATGTAACCATCACTAGATCATCAGACCAGACTGTGAAATCATCACAGACTGAGTGAGTGTTTTTCACTAATGTAACCATCACTAGATCATCAGACCAGACTGTGAAATCATCACAGACTGAGTGAGTGTTTTTCACTAATGTAACCATCACTAGATCATCAGACCAGACTGTGAAATCATCACAGACTGAGTGAGTGTTTTTCACTAATGTAACCATCACTAGATCATCAGACCAGACTGTGAAATCATCACAGACTTAGTGAGTGTTTTTCACTAATGTAACCATCATTAGATCATCAGACCAGACTGTGAAATCATCACAGACTGAGTGAGTGTTTTTCACTAATGTAACCATCACTAGATCATCAGACCAGACTGTGAAATCATCACAGACTTAGTGAGTGTTTTTCACTAATGTAACCATCACTAGATCATCAGACCAGACTGTGAAATCATCACAGACTGAGTGAGTGTTTTTCACTAATGTAACCATCATTAGATCATCAGACCAGACTGTGAAATCATCACAGACTGAGTGAGTGTTTTTCACTGATGTAACCACCATTAGATCATCAGACCAGACTGTGAAATCATCAGACTTAGTGAGTGTTTTTCACTGATGTAACCATCATTAGATCATCAGACCAGACTGTGAAATCATCAGACTTAGTGAGTGTTTTTCACTGATGTAACCATCATTAGATCATCAGACCAGACTGTGAAATCATCACAGACTTAGTGAGTGTTTTTCACTGATGTAACCATCATTAGATCATCAGACCAGACTGTGAAATCATCACAGACTTAGTGAGTGTTTTTCACTGATGTAACCATCATTAGATCATCAGACCAGACTGTGAAATCATCACAGACTGAGTGAGTGTTTTTCACTGATGTAACCATCATTAGATCATCAGACCAGACTGTGAAATCATCACAGACTTAGTGAGTGTTTTTCACTGATGTAACCATCATTAGATCATCAGACCAGACTGTGAAATCATCAGACTTAGTGAGTGTTTTTCACTGATGTAACCATCATTAGATCATCAGACCAGACTGTGAAATCATCACAGACTGAGTGAGTGTTTTTCACTGATGTAACCATCATTAGATCATCAGACCAGACTGTGAAATCATCACAGACTGAGTGAGTGTTTTTCACTGATGTAACCATCATTAGATCATCAGACCAGACTGTGAAATCATCACAGCCTGGTGAGCGTTTAGCCAGACCGCAGCACTACAGAAATCTGCGCCACAACACAGCATATAAATGCTAACATTACACACAGAAATCTTCACCATGTGGAGCTTTCAATGAGTGAAATTAAAAGACAGAACCTCTCAGAGAGTTTTTGTATATTTCTCAATTATTCCAGAATTGCATCTGTTTTGTAGCACCATCATAAACTATACAATATTCACTAATCAATGATCAGAGCAGGTGTTACTCTAGTTCTCCAGACATTAATAGTATCTTTGCCTGTTATCTGTCTTTCTTTTCAGCAAAGAAGACAAAGAAACAGGTATTTGTAAGTTATAATTTACCCATGACTGACTCGAATCTCGCCCTGCTGGTGGAGAACAGAATCAAACAGGAAATGGACCTTCAGCCTGACAGCTTTTAGACTCTCGCTGATTTACTTGGCATTTACTGTAGTTATTTTATACATCGCTCAAAAAATGTAAAAGAAAACGTGTTATATTTCCTGTTATAGAACAACATTTGTGTGTAATTTTCCTGTTGGCTTCTATCCTAATATATATGGATTATAGCAAACAATCTGGTACAAATAATTGATAAATTTATAATAATTAACAAATTTTGTTCTTTTGGAAAACCTGAAAGCCCCAGAGAACATTTTTCTAGTTAATTTAGTTATTGTTGAGTTAATCTCTATAAAAAAAAACACAATACATGTACTGTATTAAAAACTGTATTTATTTACAAGTATGTTGTTTTAAAATGGGCCATTAAAATGATTATGAAATTTCTGTTTAATCCCAGTTCTTAAAATGACACGAGTCAATACAGAAATGCATTAAAATGTTTGTTTTTGTTCAAACTTCTGCACTTCTTGGGTAATTTCCTGTTTCTCACTTATGATTTGGGCTGGACTGTGAGCAGGACTTTCATAAGGTTTTGTAAGATTTATTCATTTTTGCTTTTCAACAGTCAATATGTTGTGGAGTTTTCTAGCATATGTCATATGACAGGTTGAAATGTAACAAAAAAGAAGGACTGAACACTCACTGAAATGTGACTGTTATTCTACATATTGATAATAATTGATTATCATACAGGAAAACACTGAGCAGCCCTTCAGATGTCGAGTTCTGCTGAAACCTTGAGGTCACATTTATAATTCCAGAAGGAAACTGGACTCACTGAAACATCTTTGTCATATTTCACCCAGAAATTAAAAGCAAAATATTGTTTTGCATAAGCTAAAATTTTTGAACATTTTTATGACAAAGCATACTTCCCCAAAAAATGGTCTTTAAACAAGACCTCATTTGTGTGCTGTATATCTGAGAATCTGATTTGGGGTGAAGCTCTTGACAGGTTTGTTTACAGCAGGTTTACAGTTGTTTATTTCTACCCTGTGCTGCAGTAACCTGTAATAACTGGAGCACATGCTCATTTTTGCTTCTTAATAGCTGTTCATTTGTGCTGTTTTTTTATACAGCCGTCATCTTTCTTGTGTCATAGACACAGATTCATCTGGCTGATTTTTGATTGCTTTTCTAGCTTTAGTGCAAAACAGACAGAAAAAACCTGAATATTGTGAGGTGCACGGGAACACACAGAACCACACTGATGAACACCAGCAGAACCAAATGAAACCTCATGTTTCATGTTGCCTTCAGTTCTATGCAACATCATATATGAGAAGGAGCCTCATTCATGAAGCGCAAGCAGAACAATTTCTGTGTACATTTTTGTAAAACTAGTTTTTACATAAATTGTCTCATCAGTGATTGCACAGAGGAGTCACACTGTTGCACTCATAAACGTAAGAATAGTTTTATGAACGTTTTCACATCAATTTGTTTTGCTCATGTTTTGTGAATGAGGTTCAATAGATTTATCAACAAATACACACATTCTTTGTGTATCATTCATGAGGCCAGTTGTTTTTTTTTTTTTTAGCTTTTACCATCATTCTGGTCTTAATAAATACACATTATTTACCAAACATACAAAACAATTCACATTCAAATCTGAAACTTTTGTTGAGGTTGTTGTTCATTTAAATTAGCTAGTGACTGTTCAAAAAATAGACTTCCTTTCACGGAATGAAAGTTAAAATAATATTTTCACTCTCTACAATGGCAATCTTCAACAATGCTGGTTAATGAGGCATCTGACACTTTCATCCCTCACATTATAACAACAAAAATCAACATCTTGGCAATTTTACAGTCAATCAGGTTGATTTCACTGTTTATTTAGCCTTCACGTGTGTGAAAACGCTGATATCATGAAGTCCTCACGCCATTAGCTGTGCTGTTGCTAGGCACCATGCTGTTTCCAGGATTGGAGAGCTGGTGAAGGGGCGTGTCCTGGACGCGCGAGTACTCACTGACGTCGGTCCTGGTCAGCAGGTGGTGCTGTTCTCCAGGCAGGATGGGTCTCCGCAGCAGCCCTTCACCCTCAGCGAGGCTCTCGGGCAGCGGTTGTCCGGTGGGCTCCGGCAGTAACGGGATACAGATGATGCAGAGCAGCGTGCAGCAGGTCAGGATAACATGATGGAGGAAAAAGCCCTTCTGATTGTGAAGCTCCATGAGGGGCGCAGTTAACATGCCAAACCCTGCGCTGGCCAGCACCAGGCCTACACCCCCACCCCTGTTACACACACACAAAGCAGACGTAAGAACCATCATTCCACCCCAGCACACCATCAGAAACCTCAAAGCCTCCATCTCCATCATTTTGGATGCTGAGTTTACATGTGCCTGTGTCTTTAAGTTAGTTCTTCTCAACCCTGTGCTGAAGCTCCACTACATATGATCAACACACCTGATTCAGCTCCTCATTCACTCATACAGACTGTAAGACCTGAACTGAAAGATCCAGAAGTGTGCAGTACTGCAGCTCCAGAACAGAGTTCAGAAACTGATCTAGAGGAAGAACGCCAGTGAATTTTGTTTGAAGGGATAGTTCACCAAAAAATGAAAAAAATCATTTACATGCCCTCACTTAACTAGACCACAATCAGAAAGTGTTTGTTTATTTAAAGAAAACCCTGTTCTGTCTGACTCTACAGATAAGGTATCTTTTGATTGGCAGATTGCCTGTGATGTTCCTGTGTGTAAACTGTTAAAGTTAAAAGTATCTGCTAAATATAAATGTGGTTTCTTGGGTGAACTCTCGCTCAGGAACACAGTGGTTTTGAGAGATCTCAATAACTCTCTTCTGCATGATTTCTTTAAATCAGCATATGACAGCCCTGTTCCTTAAACACAAGATTAGCAGCACATTTCACCTACTGACAGATCTCTATATACAGGAGGACAGACAGCTCTCTCCCTGCATGAGGAGCAGTGTGTGAGTGTGTGGGTGAGAGAGGAAGAGAGGTGCTGACCTGATAACTGTTGGAGTGATTTCAGCACAGTAGAAGATGCTGAGCGTGCTGACTGCATGAGACGAGAACATCCCAATGATAGAGAACGCGTATGAGAACCGCCGCTTCAGAGTGTCTCTGAGAACTGCCACAGAACAG
This sequence comes from Chromobotia macracanthus, assembly GCA_036877525.1. NCBI lineage: Eukaryota > Metazoa > Chordata > Actinopteri > Cypriniformes > Botiidae > Chromobotia > Chromobotia macracanthus. Next base: position 650,301 of record JAZGTH010000078.1, read on the forward strand.
AGGATACACGACATCTCTACAGATAGATAGTGTGTGTGACAGACACACGCCATCTTTACAAATACATACATTGTGACACACGTCATCTGTACAGATAGATACAGTGTGTGTGACAGACACAACATCTGTACAGATAGATACAGTGTGTGTGACAGAAACGCATCATCTGTACAGATAGATACAGTGTGTGTGACAGACACAACATCTGTACAGATAGATACAGTGTGTGTGACAGAAACGCATCATCTGTACAGATAGATACAGTGTGTGTGACAGACACAACATCTGTACAGATAGATACAGTGTGTGTGACAGACACAACATCTGTACAGATAGATACAGTGTGTGTGACAGAAACGCATCATCTGTACAGATAGATACAGTGTGTGTGACAGACACAACATCTGTACAGATAGATACAGTGTGTGTGACAGACACGCATCATCTGTACAGATAGATACAGTGTGTGTGACAGACACGCATCATCTGTACAGATAGATACAGTGTGTGTGACAGACACAACATCTGTACAGATAGATACAGTGTGTGTGACAGACACGCATCATCTGTACAGATAGATACAGTGTGTGTGACAGACACGCATCATCTGTACAGATAGATACAGTGTGTGTGACAGACACGCATCATCTGTACAGATAGATACAGTGTGTGTGACAGACACAACATCTGTACAGATAAATACAGTGTGTGTGACAGACACGCATCATCTGTACAGATAGATACAGTGTGTGTGACAGACACAACATCTGTACAGATAGATACAGTGTGTGTGACAGACACGCGTCATCTGTACAGATAGATACAGTGTGTATCTACAAACACAACACACAGTGTATGACACACCTTAACATACAATATATCACACAACAGAATGCAGAATATAATTTTTAGAAAATGAGGTTTTACCCGCATGACTGTACTTTCCAATGACTGTATTTGGAGAAGAGACAACAGTTATTAATGCACAGTCACAGAATAATACAAAATCAATGTTTAATCTGTAAATTATTAGGTTAAAATATAAATACCCAGGCAAGACAATCTAAGAACACAAATACACTGTACAATTACTGTAAGTATGTGAGCGTGTGCACGTGTGACAGTGTGACTGTGTGTGTGTGGAGTATGTGTGTGAGTGGGGAGTATGGAGTGTATGTGTGTGTGTATGAGTGTGGAAAACAGAGTATGTGTGTTTATGAGTGTGGAGAACAGAGTGTGTGTGCGTACTCACGGTTGAGCAGGCCGACCTGCAGTAGTGATGACAGGGCAGTGATGATCATGAAGGTAAGCAGACCTCCTCTCCTGCCAAAACCCCCCACTACAGGAAACACAACCATGCAGGACGCGATCGCAATCGCAGCTAATGCGTAATAATGCAGATGAGTTGTGCTTCCCTCCAAAACATTCCGAGCGAAACAGTGATGAATGCCGTAACCGGTCAACCTGACAGAACAAAGACTGTTTTCCTCAACATTAAAACAACCATCATAAATAGCTATTTTCTGGAAAAATGTATGTACATTATACAATATATGTGTGACATATTTGTGATGGTTAATTAAAAATAGATGTCTATGTAGACAGCAAGTGATGTTTTGACACACAGTCAAGACAAGCACAGAGACTCAGAGCACTTACGAGTTAACACACAGTACGACTGTGTTCTTCCACAGGTTCCTCGTGCTGCTCAGCTGTGTCACACACCACGTCTTCGGCTTCTGCTGCAGTTCAGCCTCCAGCTCTGCAAAACCATCATCTTCCTCATCATCATCCTCATCTTTATCATCACGGTAAGCCTGCTCACTGCAGTCAAACACCTGTGCTGTGATCATGAGTACAGTCAGATCAGTGCTCACCTGCAAGGATGCCACTGGGGTCTGTTGTCGTGTCGACTCTGTTGCTCTGGGCGATTCTGTACATTTGTCGTTTGGCTCTTTGGTAATGTTGAGTGGCCAACAACCAGCGCAGAGATTCAGGAAACATCCTGCAGACAATCACAGAGAATCACAAGAGCTTCTGCACCTGTAGACAGAAATGCATCACTTACAGCCTGCAGCACAATCCAGTTTAATCTTCATTAAGGGTGTGTATCTTACCAGGTGTACGGCAGCATTAGCACAAATGGGGCGATGATTATAATTTGAAGAATCTGCCAATCCCGGCACAGCGCTGCCAGTCCCGGCATCAGCAGCTGCCCACCCACCACGATCAGACTGGCGATCATAGTCATAGAGAAACGCCACTGTGGCAAACACAACTCAATCCCTGAGAGACCAGGAAAACACCACAGAAAGAGAAAACAAATGACAACTATGCAGAATGTGAGATTGGATGGGTGTTACGCTCCTTGTCTGCATCACTCAGTCCCTGTCTACAGAGCACACAGTACATCTTTGCTGGACAGAGAGAGTGTGTGTAGGCGTGAGTCTTATGAACTTTTACTCTAAAAGTAAAAACTGGTTATTACCATTTATATCATTTTTTATTACCAGTTATATCCTTTTTTAATTTCTCATGTATCTAGACTTGTGGTCATTTTGATTTTTCTTATTCGATTTGCATTACTGTAATACAATGTATTTCATTTTTTCACTTCACAGTCATTTTTTTTAATTATGGTCATGGAACTGGAAACGATGTCCTTCATTATAATGAAACAAATGTCACAATGTAACAAAAACATCTTAATGGTTCTGAAAACATGAACAATTCGATTTTCTTGAAGGGAATTTTTTTTCTGTTGATTTTGAGCTGAGCACGTTTTTGGCCATTTTCATGAGACTAGAAACATAAGTCTGAAGATAAAATAGTTTCACAGTAACGTTGAATTGTGTTTTGTGGAACAATCCATGAAATCAGATGCGTAATAACCTCAAATAGAAACAGAAACTTACTCAGGACGTAAAGAGACAGTCTGATGGCAGCCAGACAGAAGCCCTCAAAGAAGCGTAGTGTACTGAACATGGCCATATCCACAGAGAATGCCATGACTAAACCGAACACCAGCACAGAGAGCACAGAGACCAGCAGCACAGGGATACGACCCAGCCTGACAGAGAAACACTGTGTTGAGAATATTCTGTGAGGTCCTCACACACACACGTACAGCTGAAACTCACCAGTCGGCCATCGCACCCATCAGCATGTAGCCACATATGGATCCGATCAACAGAGAGAACTTAGCAATATGAACCTTCCACTCTCCATCACACACCAGTGTCCACTTTCACCGGAAAAACAGCAGAACAACATTCCACATATATCATCATGAAGCGCTGTTAAACTGATCCGCATTTTTATATGTTCTGTATTACCACGTGTAAGAATTTGAAAAAGCGGAATCCAAACAGACATTTGTTATGAAATGAAAGCAATATAAATGTTAGATATGACTTATACAGGTCCATACTAAACTAGGGTCTTTTTAACAGCACAAAGCCTACAGTTAAGTGTGAGTTATATTGCATAACGTACAAACCTTTAAATGGATTGTTCACCCAAAACTGAAGGTATCTCCATAATTTATTTTTGGGGTGCACTATCCCTTTAAAATCCTAGATGCTTTAGACCTTCAGAAGTATGACTTAAAATATGAAAACATCTTGTATTGTCCTCGCGCATGACTCAGTTCACATTAAGCTTTGAAGGAAATTGTGTTTGTACCATTAAACATTGAAGCTGATTAGAAGTTGCACTGCTGTGTTTATAAGTAAAAGGCCAGTAAAGTTCCAGCCTGCAGTGTGACACCATCAGACACAAGAGAACACAGGCTTCATTTGCATTTGTGAGCAGGACTGATAGCATGAATGATCTTCTTAACACTCAGAACAGACACAAGATACCATCAGTGTGAGAAACACACACAGAGCTGGTCTTCCTAACATCACGCCAACATCTGCACAACAACAACAAGAGCTGGAATACAAAAGCATGTTTGGAGATGTTTTCCTGGTAGCTCAACTGTTTGAGGGAAAGAGTTTGTTTGTGATGGTCTGAATCAGTATCTTCTGTTTGTGAATGAGTGAACAGGACATTATAGCTGTTGGGCCTCAGTTATCTGTCAGGGTGAGAAGTTGAAGGGTTATCTGCTGGGGTCTGCAGTGGGTGGGACACTGAGTTATCAGTCTGATATACACACTGTAGCTGAGCTGATAGTCTTATGAACTGCGTGACTTTACTGTTGAAATGTCTTATTTAAACTACACTTCCTGTCTTACTGTGAGTCTGTGAATGAATTCATGTCATTTAATGATGAGAAAAACTGGGGACAGAATACAAATCAGCATACTGAGACGAGTTCTTCATGTGTGCTCGTGTTAAATGTTTACAGTGGAAATCGTACAGACGTATCAGTGCATGTTTGACCTCAGATCTGCTGTGAGGATTGCTCTGCTGCAGGAGATTCTCTGAACATTTGTCTGTCAGCTCTGGAGATGAAGGTGCTGTACTGAAGACACATGAGCAGGAAAACACTGGAGCTTTTTCCAGTCCCTCCAGCTCTCTTCATGGACTTAAAGGTCTCCTCACCCCGAAATGAAAATAATCTCATCATTCATACACACTCATTTACCCTCAACACCTGTCTGTCTCTCTGTCTGTCTTCTGCAGAACACAAGGAGAAGTAGCAGAATGCTTCTTCTGCAGTAACAGTGTAAGTCCTCTGAAGTGATGGGAGAGTTTAGTGTGATGAACAAATCTCATCCGCATATAAAAACATGTTCATATACAGACAGCTACAGCAGCTTGTGCCTGTTCAACAACAGCATGATGTTCTGCTCATCATCTCTCTGGTGTTCCACAGAAGACAGACAGTCATCCGGGTCTGGACGGACGGGTGGACACAAGGTTTCACTGGTCAGTGATCAGTTCCTTTAAATGGACGCTTTCCAGCGGCCGGGATGCTTTACACAGGCGCTCAGCAGAGACTCTTACCTTGGTGACCACATTCTGCTGCAGTCCCGACTGCAGTTCAAACCTCCACTCCGAGCACAGGCACTCGGTACCGTGGCCGTTCTCAGTTTTAGTCCCGTTACCGATCAGTTTTAAGAGTAAATCCCGGTCCGGACCCGTCCCGTTCCCCCCGCCGCCCTGATCCGAACGGACGCACTTTTTGTCCGGCTGCCCGAGCAGAAAGTAATCGGAGAACTGGCTGAAGGAGATCAGCACCGCCGGAATCCACGTCAGGGCCACCAGACGCCGCTGATACCTCCCGAACCCGCCGAGGAACGGCAGAACCACCGAGTCCACCTGCGAGAGCCGCTTGTGCGGTTCGGACTGCGACACATTGCCGTTCTCGGCCGGCGGATTGAGCGCGTCCAGCCGAACCGCATCCATAACGCGTCTGTTCACCGACGCGCGTCACATCCACTCGCAGTCTTTGTCTCGAAAACGCGCTTTTACCCACGCTGGAGAAACGCAGTCGGTTCGGCCCAGTCAATATAAATCCAGTCCGAACAGAATTCAGTGTGATGTGGCGCTTTGAACCGAAGCCTCGATGTTAAACGGGTGCTATGTATATGAGCCATCAGGTCTTTGTTCCATCCAGTGGTCACAACGCCGTCACCGGGGTGTATGATGCCCAGAGCTGCGCACTTGTGCCCGGTGCTCTCCAGCAGGTCCACAGGTAACGCACCTGTCCATCCGCAGCTGGCGCGCAGGTGTGGCCCATGTCTCTCCTGCTGAATCCTGCGATATTCCGTCACACCAGCGGCTGATGCGACGCTCTCGCGCTCCGTTAAAACGGTGTCGGTTTACCGTTCAGGTTCATCTTTGCTCCGCGGACGCTCGGTGATCGCGCGCACGCTCACAGCATCCAAACGCAGACCCGCCTCGCGACGAGCGCGCGCGCGCGGGCCGGTCGGTCCTCCGCTGTGTGTGATTGGACGAACACAATAAAGACTCTGTGTGACATCTGGAGCACTTCAGGGTGGATCAACCAGCAGCGCCCCGGTGACGCTGTTCTGTCATCAGTTCACTAGTGATCGTTTATAGGCGGGTTGGTTCTGTCCACTGATCTTTGATCACTGATCACTGATCTCAGATCTCTGATCACTGATCACTGATTACTGATCACTGATCACTGATCTCTGATATCAGATCTCTGATCACTGATCTGTGATCTCTGATCTCTGATCTCAGATCTCAGATCTCAGATCACTGATCACTGATCACTGATCACTGATCTCTGATCTCTGATATCAGATCTCTGATCACTGATCTGTGATCTCTGATCTCAGATCTCAGATCTCAGATCACTGATCTCTGATCTCAGATCTCAGATCTCAGATCACTGATCACTGATCTCAGATATCTGATCACTGATCTCTGATCACTGATCTCAGATCACTGATCACTGATCTCAGATCACTGATCTCTGATCACTTTCAGCTCTTCATCTTCCTGCGCTGATGTACACGCAGGTCTGAGACCACATGCGCTTGTTGTCACTGTTTCCTACCTGAAGTGTTTGTTTCAAACAGCATCTAACACTATTTAACACTATTTAACTGTTTCATATTGTCATAACATCACATGATGTTCAATGTTCAAATCTTTTTATGCAGGCTTATTTATATGTGGTTATTTTACCACTGCCACAGGCTTTTAATATCACGACTAAAATGTGACATGAATTATTTACAGCTTTGATCTACACGACGCTGTTGTGCCTACAATGTGGTTCCCGTTACTTTTCTCAGCGCTGGTCACGATGAACAACTGGCTGACTATTTTCTACAATACCTTTTCACTTCCGATAACTTCTGCTTTTAATTGCAGGTACAAATCATTTGAAACTAACAGTTTTAAAGAACTGAACTCCTAATCGTAAAAATGTTTTCAGTGAAACAAGAAAGGCGCAGCCGTATGAACGCAACTGAAAGATGATGCGGCTCTCGAGCGCCCTCCGGAGGTCGTGAGCCTCTCACTCTTTTATATTATTAATAATATCTTAACATATATTTGTATGTTGATATGAGTTAATTGAAACATTTAGCCTCAAATGGTGCGGTGCAAATATCAAATCTACAGTCTGGGGGAGTGGCTGAGGAGAGTCTGGGGGAGTGGCTGAAGAGAGTCTGGGGGAGTGGCTGAGGAGAGTCTGGGGGAGTGGCTGAGGAGAGTCTGGGGGAGTGGCTGAAGAGGGAGTGCTGAGGAGAGTCTGGGGAGTGGCTGAAGAGA
>JAZGTH010000078.1:662500-865000 GCA_036877525.1 Chromobotia macracanthus
CAGTGACAGAAACTGACTGTGGGGTATTTACGAGACAGACTGGACTTTCCTGTATACCCAGAACTAACAAAGATAATAAACACTTCAGTTCTCCACAATGTTCTCTGAAGATGTTTCAACAGTGTGTGAGCTGTGAAGTGTGCGGAGAAACATCTTTAGGCCAGTGAGAGGTGTGTTCCTCAACATTATGCCCAGAACTACAGCCTGGAGCTGCAGGTTAATAACTCTCTTGGTCCTTGAGTATCTCTATGGCTGAGGTCAAAAGAGTGAAGCTCTTGAAAACATGTCCATTTCTGAATGTCTATTTTAATAATCATTTTAATGTGGGATTTAAAGACATGAATAAGGATGTGATTAAGAGTATTTCATCAGTAATGTAATCATCTTAATTTTCCTTTAGCGACATCTTTTCTCCTCTTTTGCTTTTGAAATATGGCCTTTACATGCGCCTCTGTCTATATTACATGGTTTGATTCTTTATAATGTTTGTCACATTTTGTTGTTTTTCAGTTTTGCTTGGTAAATTGTTATTTTTGTTGATTAACTTTCAGCTGTACTCTGCAATCTTCTTCACACTTCTTCTGTAACCCCACATCACTGGTTATTACTCCGCCTGCACTGTTTCTGTTTCACTGTTTTGTTGAGTATTTCGCTCTGCTTTGGCACGATACAAATCCCCCGTTTGTGTCAAGCCAACGAAGCACTGAAAGTGTAACGCCAGAGAGGAAGCGACGGATCGCGTCCTCCGGGCGCTGAGAGGCGTGTTCGGCCCTCTTTAGAAGCGGGAGTTGGGGGCTGTGGGCGTGGATCTGAGATCCAGAACTCCAGCGCTTCCTTGTTCTGCTTCAGTCCAGCGCGCTTGACTCCCGGAGAGGATCTCCGCGTCTGCTTTCATCCGGACCTTTCAGACTTCGCCATTTTTTCTGTTGAACCGACCGCAGTCACGAGTATGCAGGGCTCGCAACGCGTGCTGAGCGTGATGGGTCGGCGCACCGGATCCCGGAGCGATCTGAACCAGGCGGCGGCGTATCCGTATGCGCGCAGCGAGGTGGTGGCGCAGCGGGGGAATAATGGATACAGCCAGCAGTACGTGGAGGGATACAACCAAAGTTTTTCCAGAGGATCTGTGACCGCAGGCCAAGTGTGAGTAAACACCTGTTGTAACATTGCCGCAATGTTTCCAAAGCGTTCGTCTTCTGTAACACTTTTTTGTAAATTAAAAGTCATTATAACGATCGCGCGCGTTGACATTATTATTATTATTATTATTATTATCATATCATGATCATCATCATTATCATCATTATTATCATTATTATTATCATTATTATCATAATAAGCAGTTAGTATCCACACGAAATACTGTAACTTTATTGTACAATTCAGAATGCAAAACAAGAGACAAAAAAAGAGACAAAACAAACAGGGAGAAGTTCACAAAACGATCAAATGATTGAAATAAGTGACAGATGGTCGATGGGTAAAGTGAGTTTTTAATGTTAATGAGCTGGAATGGCTCCAAAAGTGACCTTTCCGTCCAGATGAAATGCGGCTGTGGGGACGCAGTAAATACAGGCGCATTGAAGCTCTTTTACAGTGAAACGCTCCGTGTCGCCTGTGAGCGCCGCTTTGTTTTCGCTTCTCTGAGTTCACACGCACTTTTTCACACGCACTTTTTCACACGCACTTTCACACGGTCTGTATTTGTAAGTTTGCGGTAAATCCAGTGAAATTCATTGTGGGTGTGATGAGGAGGGAGACGAAAAAAAAATGAGTTCCTTTAAAAGTGTACATACGCAGTAGTTTTAAAACAAATGAAAACATGAAGCAGAAGCACTTGCGTTTAAAATATTTTTATTATAATATTTTGGATAGGTTGGATCTTTTTGCTGGCTTACAGAAACCCATAATTCTTCAGTTACTCTACAAATATCTAAATGCCCGAGTGATCTGTCAGGTTACAGGGATCTGGACAACACTGCTTTGGGCTTTAAGTGAGAGGTTTCAGATCTGAGATCAGCCGGCTTGAGTATCTGTGAGAGCTTGTGGGGCAACAGATGAATGCTTTGCTGTACAGTAAATCTGAACCACAAAGAAGCTTTCAGATGAATTTGAAATCATCAGATCTGTGTCAGAAGAGGGGAGCGTTATGAGACAGCATCCTTAAAGGGCCCTGCAAAACAAACTGTTGAACTTGTGAAACGAAATGAAATATTTGCTAACATTGCTTGTCAGAACACACAACTACATCTGAGAAGTTCAAGCGCAAACAGAAGCTTTATGGCTCACAATCGTGTATGTACAGAATCTACCTGCAGGACTAACAGGGCCGAAACATGATCAATTGGTCACATGACCATTGTTCATTAATTGAAGAGTCTGACATCAGGTGTCACATGATCACAATGCATTGGTCACATGATCCATGTGTAGCAAGACTTCTTTGACTGTATGAACATTTATTTTCCTTCAGCCCCCCCATGACCTCCATCCAGCAGAGGGTCTTGTTTCTCCAGACTCAGTGTCAGGATTACCTGGACAAAACAGCTTTCATTTTACAGGCCGTGAGTATGATATGATGATGATGCAGACGTAATATTCATCTTTTAAAGTTGTATTTGCAGTGTCATAGATGGGCTGAATTTGTAACTCAATTTTGATTGACATAGTGATAGCCTGCAGGAATATTTTGATCTTAATTTAAGTTTTTGTGTGCGTACTGTGTGCGCGTCGTACTGTGTGCGCGTGTGTGTACTCTGCAGGGTGGAGATCCACGTGAGGCTGAAAGCTGTCTGGCATCAGCAGTTGACATCAATGAACAGATCAGAGGTTTTGCTTTAGAACTGAATCAGCAGAACCTGCCGAATGACGGCCTCATGCACAGGTGACACACACACACACACTCATACACACACACACTCATACACACACACACTCATACACACACACACTCATACACACACACACTCATACACACACACTCATCTAATTTCACACAAAGTTTTGTTTATGTGATGGTGGAAATTGATTTAATTGCATCACAGTAACACAAGAACACATGTACACACTCTGCACACGTGTGTACGTACAGTGTGATCACACACTGTCCACTGGCCAAGCAGTCAATATTTGTAAAGTATTTTTGTGACTGTATCTATATATTTACTCTCTCTTTCTCTGTGCAGTGTGGATGTGTTCACTGATCAGATCAGGGATTTGAGCTTGTTATTGAACAGTTCTCCTCAGCTGATGTGGAGCAGCAGAACCATCCGCCGCAGTGTGAGTCGTGAGGAACCCAAGTTCTTCAGTGAGGCCATGGCCTGGATCACACAGCAGAAGGTAAACAACCATTCACAAAACAAACAAAGTAAACTCACAGCCAAGAATACAGATCTGAGGTTTAATGGACAGCTATGGGGAGTTTAAAGTGAGGCGCCAGGCCAAAAAACACTGTTCACAGTAAAACTCGACTGACAGTAAATTAGGCCCTACAGTAACCTCCAGAATTCCTCCAACTTATGTCTCAGAGGTCACACACTCACATCCAACTCATCAATACTGCCAGTTCCCCTCCAACAGTGGTAAATACATTTCTGTGTGTGTGTGTGTGTGTGTGTGTGTGTGCACGCATGCAGCGGCTGATTGAGACCTCTCAATGGGGAGACGACTTAGCAACCATTGGACAGCAGATAGCCAATCACAACACATTTCAGAACTCCATCCAAAGAAGTGCTGAGGTTGATCGAGCGCGAGCAGAGCTGGTGAGTTTACCCACATGCGCTGCCTTCGACACGTGTGAACAATAAACAATGTTTAATTTGTTCATATGTCATTGTTGGTGTACTGATTAGACTGATGTTGTAAAGCAGATAATATCAGGACGAATAGTTACAGTTCTGCTAAAGTATTAAAATGGGTATTTTTCTTATACTAAAACGGACTTTATTTTCCTTAAGCAAGAGATTATTATATAATCTTTAATCTGGTGCTTTAAAACCTTTAAAAAGAGATTTATATGAATTCGCTGTCTTATTGTTCCAGATGCAAACCAACGACCAAAACCCAGATGTGATCAAACCCTATTTGAACAAACTGGAGCAGGAGTGGGACAATCTGCAGGTGAGACAAGTTCACATTCACTCCAGACCTCATGTGATACAATTCCTCAAGAAAACACAGCAAAAGAATGTATTACTCAAACCAGAGTTTGATTTTGTTTAGAACGCCGCATACCAGCGCAGCGTAAATTTACAGCAGCTGAGGAGCATCATTGAGGAGATATTCAATCAGATCATGTGGGTCAATGACAGAGAGGAAGAGGAGCTGATGTTTGACTGGGGCGATCAAAACATAGACTCATACATCCCTAAGAAAGAGGAGAGCTTTTCTGTAAGACCACACATACACACTCCAAAACAATTCTTAACAAATATCACCAAACACACAGATATTTTTTGCAGTGAATTTATCATAATGAAATAAAGATTCTGATCTGAGTGTGTTTCTCTTGTAGAAGCTGATGAGTGAACTGGAGCAGAAGGAAGTTCAGCTGAATGTTCTGAAAGGAAAGGTGGATGTCCTGCTGAAGAACAAACATCCTGCAGCTGATAAGATCCAGGTACCCGTGTCTCTGCTGGATCTGTGTGAAAGTTCTCCATCATTGTTGTGTCACTCACTCAACTGTCTGTTTTAAGGCTTATATGGAGACGTTACAGACTCAGTGGAGCTGGCTTCTGCAGATCACCAAATGCATTCATGTTCACCTGAAGGAGAATGCACACTACAGTCAGGTAACACTCACACAATGAATTGTCCTAAGAATAGAGATTGTGTTCCATATGCTAAATAAACTCCAGAAGAAAATGCGAAATGTGTGTAGATCTATCATCAGATTTGTGCTGATGTATGTTTACATGCACAGAAAATGCGTTGATATTAACTGCAGTATTACCTTCAGTTTTTTAAAGAGACGACTGAGATGAACCAAAAATTGCAGAAGGAACATGACAATATCCGTAAGAACTTCTCCTGTGATAAATCGACTCCTCTGCACTCACTGCTGGAGCTTCTGCAGGGTCTGGAGGTGAGAAACATTCATCAGAACGTCTCATTGTAGACAGAGACATGACTGCAGCTGTTTAAGTGTGTGTGGTTCCTGTGTGTTTATGGTAGAGAGAACGGGAACGTCTGACAGAGCAGAAGGAGATGGTCCAACAGCTGGTGGTCAAGTCTAAGAACATTATCAGACTCAAACCCAGAAATCCAGAGGAGAAGGTTGCGGGCCAGCGGATCCTTGTGCGCGCACTGTGTGACTTCAGACAAGACGAGGTAACGTGCACAAACACACGAGTACACGCGCACGCAGACACACACACACACACGTGAGCACACACACAAATTCAAACACACAAACATAAAAAGTTTTTCTTACATAAAAAAATATATACCACATATCTACATATACAAGCAATTTACATAAAATGTAAATGATGTTAAACCTAGCTAAGGGTCTTGCAAGCCCTGAAACAGCAAATGAACATCACATGTTGTTGTTGAGTTTGTGATGGTGTATCCTGCATTTGCATCTGAGCAGAAAACCATCCATAAGGGAGATGAAGGTATTCTGAAGGACAACTCTGAAAGAACCACATGGCAGGTGACAGGACCTGGAGGGTTGGACATGCAGGTTCCCTCAGTGTGTCTGATAGTGCCACCACCCAATCCACTGGCTATCAGCCTGGCCAACAAGTAAGACATACACACACATGCACACCTTCTGTATCTGTGTGTAAGGGCAGTTTCTGTAGTACATTTATGCATTTGGCAGACGCTTTTATCCAAAAAAAAAAAGTGGTTGAAGTTATACATTTTCTTAGTACATGTACTCCCTGGGAATCGAACCCACAACCGCTTGCACTGCTAACACAATGCTCTACCACTGAGCTACAGGAGAACCACACTGGTATTACTAGTTACAGAGTATTACTCTGGTTTCTGTATGGTCAGGCTACTAAAGCCTAACCATAAAATAACTTTTGTTATAAATGAAACAAATTTAAAGGGACGTGGCCACTATAAACTGCTTTTCAGGTGAAACCTGCCCACACACACATGATTATGACATCAGCTTCTGCGAGGCCAAGCTGATTTCTGTCTTATTGTTATGTCTTACACAATAATACTTTACTAACTACAGTGAAGTATGTTAGTGTGTCATTCTGAAGGTGCACACAGCAGTATATAAACGTGTTTATACTGTATGTGAACTGTTGTGTTTGCGTTTTGATTGGCAGGAACTCTCAGTATTATGAGGCTATATTATCAGTGTGGAATCAGCTGTACATTAATGTCAAGAGCACCATCTCATGGCAGTACTGTATGCTGGACATTCAAAGGATCAATTCTCTCTCCCTCACCATGGTAACCAGCCATCCCAAATCCTACTTCAGCACCCGGGAGAAATCCCAAACACATCAGTTAGAATTGCGTGAAAATGTTCCTGTTGTGATATGTGACCAATTAAACAATATGTGTGTGTGTGTGTGTGTGTGTGTTTAGCTGTCAAAAATGGGTCCAGAAGAGTATAACAAGATCTTCAAAAGTCTGGAGATGCACTTTCAGGAGTTTAAGAAACACTCTCAGAGCTCAGAGCTGTTTGGCGTGGAAGACCAGAAGATCATTGAGAGTCAATTTACAGGAGCCACACAGCACTATGACAAACTGGTGGTTCAGCTTCCTACATACAGTCAGTATACAGAAACAGTACAAACAGCTGTATGAGGACCAGTGTTCCTTTATTCTATAGTAGAAAAACAAGTGGCAATGTTGATCTATAACTGTAAAGATCTGAACTCAGTGTTGCATCGTGTCCAAAAACATGTTGCAAAAAACATGTTGGGATGTTTATTTTTTGGGATGTATAAGTTTTCAGAGGTTCTGCTCCAGACGGGCAAATGTCCTGCAGAGTTTAGATCCAACCCTTATCAATAACACCTGACTTTTATTTTCATGTAATCCTGAAGACTTAATTAACTCAGGTGTGTTTGATGCGGGTTGTAGCTAAAATCAGGACACTGGTCCTCTGGAGCAGGACTGGACACCTCTGGTATATACTGTAATTTTTCAGCTCCAGCACACAGACATACATTGAACTGATGCTTGTATTTCTGAATGATTTGTGTTGTGTTAGCTGCTCGAGGTGAGGGATCAGAGTATACTGTGGCAGTGAGTGTGAAAATGTTGAATGACCTCAACACGCTCCAACACAAGCTGGATGGAGCCGAATCGTCCGTCAACATGGTGCTGTACATCCTGTTAGGAGAGAATGCACCTGAGGAATGCGGTCGCCACATCACACTCACACAGGTCTTTATCATTAACACATACATGCCATAACTGGTAATATTAATACAGTTCTTTTGAAGACCTCTGTAATGTCCAGCCCTGCAGCAGAGAGTCACTGGTGTAGAAGACACTGGTGTTTTAGAGTGAGTGTCTTGTGTGCAGATTTTTCAGAAGGATGTAGAAGGTCTGAGAGGAGAGTTTCTGAGGCTGAGAGACATTGTGCAAGATGAAGTAAAGGATGCAGGGGACACGGATAAAGCCAAATACCTGCAGGGTCAGCTAGACATTATCAACCAGAGACTAGTTAACCTGGAGACATACACTGCTACCCATCTGCAGCGGTACAGACTGTAAACCACTCTTCAACATTCAGTATGTCAGTATTGAAAAATAATCTAGATCTTTCTGTATTTCCCATCTCTGTCTTTTATTTTGTGTGTCAGGTTAAGTTCTCTGAAGTCTCTGCTGAAGGGTTTACTACAGGCCGAGGACGTTGTTAAAGTTTATGAAGCTCGACTGACTGAGAAAGAGACAACCTCACTAGACCCAGATGAAGTTATAAAGTACCAGAATGAGCTAAAGGTAATCTTTTTATGACGTGTATTTGAACTGTGAGATACAGGGTGCACTGTTTCACAGGAGATAATCTTCTAACCTTACTTGAGTGTTCTGTGAAGCCACAATTCGGAATAAATGTTCTGATGGTTTATGTGTGTAAGGCGTTACACAGAAAACATGTTCTTTAAAACAACATACGTTTACATAAGTAGCATACACTATTAAGACATTCTTTTTTTTTATTATTATTATTTTTCCCACTTTGGCAAATATTTTATGCAGAAAGGTTTAATCACAGAACAAGAAAAACTATTTGCCAATGAGGTTGGCCAAAAAATAAACCCAAAAAATATCTGAAGAAGTTTTGCTTCTTAGGTTAAATGTTTAAGAATTGTTTACTGTGAAATATACAAAGTAGCTGAAAATAGCACAGACATAAAATAAGAACAAGTCATGTGCATGTGTGTGCTCATGTGTATGTGTGTGTAAGTGGATTTAAATGTACAATCTGACCTTATCAGCACATTTTCTTCATGTCCAGAACATGCAGGCCAACATAGAACAGAAGCAGGATGTGTTGAATTCAGTGATGGCTGAGTTGAGGAAGATTCATCAATTTAATGAACAGAGAGAGCAGAGTCGCTACAGGTGTGTTGTGAACACTGAACAGTATGCTGATCATGTGACTCAGCTGTCAGACCGCTGGAAACGCATCCAGATTCAGATCAACAGCAGGTGAAAGAAAACGCTGCTTTACCAGCTGCAGAACTAAATAAACCTGTTAAATGAGCTGCTTTTCACTCATGACATTGTATGTTGACCTCTCTCAGGTTTCATGACCTGGACGCTTACCTGCCCCAGCTCCAGCAATACTTGCAGTCTAGGTCTAGTCTCAGTGATTGGATCAATCAGAACCAACGGAACATGGACACTCAGCAGGCCATGAAGGCTGATGACAGCACAGTTTACACACAACTTCTCAATCAACAGAAAGTAAGTCCTGGAAAACATTGTTGTACTTGAGCAAGTCAATCTAGCAGATTCTACTGAACCCAATTTGATGAGTTAATGTTTGAGCAGTTAATTCAAGACTGATATTTATTTGTTTGACAAAATGTTTTTTGCTACACTTTATAATGTGTGCAGGCAATAAACTCTGAAATAAAAGCTAAAAGGGAATTGTTGGAGACCGTCCAGAGCGATGGGAATGCCTGTATAAATGCCATCAAGGTATCCTGCAGTTTCTACAAATATGTTGTTATGAGATGACAACACAACTCTGAAATTACTTTCCTTTATGGGTAATGTCATGTAGACCATGTGGACTGGTAGATAATGCTAACCAACAGCCAAATAGCAGTTTAGACATTGTTTTAGGTCACTCAATGTCCAATTTTCACCATCCTACATGTACATATTCTGTTTAACTGAGAAATTATATGAAAGTAAAATGGGTGGTGAAATGTCAACGTTAGAAACATTACAGCTTTTTCATTAGGAGTAATTAATGAGCAAGTTCTCTCTCTCTGTAGAACTATGAGCTGGAGTTAGCATCTTATAGTGCTGGACTTGAAACTTTGCTTAACATTCCCATCAAGAGAACAGTCCTGCAGTCACCATCTTCTGCCATTTCACAAGAGGTGCACCCACAAACACCTGCTTTCCCAGACTACACAAAATATATGTTTGATTGCAGTATTTTTTATACTCTAACATTATTGGTGTGTACTTGTGTTTGTGTCCTAGATCTCCTCTCTAAATGCACACTACTTAGAGTTGCTTACCCGTTCAAGTGATTACTACAAACTTCTCATGGTTTCTCTGAAGAACATGGAAGAACTGAAGGTATAGCAGGATTCTGATATAATATTTTATCTCACATTATCATTCACCTCTTCACCCTGTATGTGTCTGTTGTGATTTTTGCAGATTCGGAACACCAGGATTGATCTGCTGGAGGAGGAACTTCAGCAGCTGAGAGATGCCATCAATAACCACACTGAAACTAATGCCACTTTGCAGAAGACTCTCTCAAAGTACCAACAGGAGCTGAGTGAATCACAGGACCATCTGCTTTCTCTGGAGGAGGTGAAGAGGAGCGAGACTTTAAAGTGTATGGCCACACAGGAGAGCCTAAGCTCCTCTGAAAACCATCTCCAAGAGCTTATGGAGGAAGTACGTCGGCTTAAACTCCAGCTGGAAGATGGGGAAAGGAGGAAGAAGATTGTGGAGGAGCGATATACCTTTTTGCAAGAGGAGTACGATGAAACCATGCGTAAGAAACTTAAGGAACTGGAGCAGGCAAGCTGGGCCAAGTTGGAGCTGGAGAAGGTTGTGTCCGAACGTACCCAAGAGGTGGAACATCTGAGAAAGGAATTGATGGAGGAGGCACAGCGTGTGAAGGAGGTGCAGACAGAGCTGGCAAAGGTAAGGCAGGAGCACAGCATAGAGATGCAGGAGGTGAAACAGACCTATGAGTCACAAATCGTCATTACTCAGGCCAGCATTCAGAAACATTCGCAGGAACAAAAGAATGAATCAGCCTCCATACGTCTGGAATGTGAAAGATTAGAGGGGGAGTGTAGGGATTTAAAGGGGCAGCTGCAGAGGCTTCTTGTCTCCCTCAGCCAGGAGGAGGCACAGAGGAGGCACCTGGAGGAGGAGGTACAGAAACTCAGTTCAGCAGGGACGGAGGAAGGCCGGAAGAGGCATGAGCTGGAATCTCAGGTTCAGTTGATTCTCAGCCAGAAACGTGAAGCTGAGAACAAGTGGAAGGAAGTCCAGCAGAGTTCCAATCGGAATCTGCAAGAAAAGAGCGGTGAGATCAACCAGCTCACACGCAGTCTTGAGGAGGTGCGACATGTGAAGAGAGCTTTGGAGACAGAGATAAGCCGACTGGAAAAAGAGTTGTGTGACCTCAAATCCAAGAATGAAACTTCCAGTGAGGAACTGGTACAACTTCGCTCATCCCATCATGAACTGAGCCTCATTAGGGTGGAATTAGAAGCCCATGCCCTCGAGAAGAGCCGGTCTGAACAGACTATTGTGCGGCTGCAAGGTCGCATTCAAGAACTTCAGGAGGAGGTGAGGCGTCTGGAAGGTGAATTGGAGAAGCAGCGTCGAGCAGCGGAGGAAGAGGCTGGTAAGCGTAAGAAAATGGAAATGCAGCTCGAAAAGACTAACCAGACTATGCGAGAGTACACGTCTACAATCACCACGCTGCGTAAGAGCCAGGAAGAGACCAATCTTGAAGCCACACAGGCAGATGAAGAATGCAAGCAGCTAAAGGAATCCCTGGACCGCAGCTTGAAGGAGAATAAAGTGTCTTCTCAGAGCTTGGCCGCCTTGAAAGCAGAGATGAACACTCTAAAATTACAGTTGACACAGGAGCAAGGTCGTGTCCAAGATGCCAACCAGCGCTATGAGGCCCTTCGTCGTAGTATTGAAGAGAAGACCACTGCACTTAATGTAAGCACTGCTGAGATTGAGCGTCTGCAGAGACTTAACGAAACTCTTACTAAGGATCGTCTCCGTCTGGAGGAGGAGTTACGTCGTGTGCGTCTGGAATACGAGGAGCTGCTTAAAGGCAAAAAGAATGAAGCTCGGGAGATGAATGAGCAAATCACAGCAATGCAGAGGCAGCTTGAAGCCAGCCAGCGCACTGGGGCAGAACATGACAGACTTATACGACAGCTCTCACGAGAGAGAGAAAACCTGCAGCTGGAGATAGAAAATATACACAAACAAGCCAGTGAGGTACTAGACTGCTGTACAGTCTTTCAGAAACTAGAGCTCTTGAGTTCCATCAGCGGTAGATGTAAATGCAGCTTGATGCATGCTCACCCTGCATGCTGTAAATGGTTACTGCACTGATGCTCTGACATGCAAAATATTTTCCACTAATCATGTGCCACACATTTGCATGTTTTAACAATTTGCATGTTTGACCTATCTCTGTACCACACCTCACAGAATAATCAGATTTACATCTAAATATAAGTGCATATTTGTGTGTGCTTCACCTCTGCTGTTTGCTAACTGACTTGAGTCATCAGCAACAGCATGCATTATGTACATCTATATTCTGATAGAAAAAGGGCAAAATGTTACCTGAAAATAAAGATTCTGTTAGCATTTTCTTACCCATATCCAAACCCTGTATAACTTGTAGAACACCTACAGTTAACTTTCACTGTATAGAAAAAAATGGCATCAGCATTTCTTCTATAGTTATTTGTAGAAAGCATTTCATTGAGTCATATGGGTTTGGAACACTGATAATCTTCAGTGACAATTCTGTTCTTTTGGAGGCATGTAGATGCTATTTACCTGGTGTTTTGCTCTCTGCTCAATATATTGAAATGATGAACCTAAATATATTACTCTCTCTTTCCTGCAGACTTCCTCTGTAATCGTGACTTCTCAATCTCAGTGCACTCAACTGCAGCAGGAGCGTGATGACCTCATCAAAAAATATGAAAACCATGGAACAGGATATCATGCGTTTGAAAAAGCTGGAGGAGGAGCTAGCCCGAATCAAACTCTCAGCGGAGTCAGAATTGCGACTGAAATTGCAGCTGCAAGAGGAGAATGAGAAGACCAAGAAGGATTTTACCCAATGGAGGAGCAAATGTGAGACTCACGAGGAGAAGATACGACAGCACAGCTCAGAGCGCTCTGCTCTGGAGAGCCAGGTGAACTCTGTCAAGAGCGAGATGGAGAAGTTGAGGACCCAGCTGAGAGAGTCTGAGGAACGCTACAGGTTGCAGCTGCAGAAGTCAGAACAGGAGAGGGCTGAGATGCAGGCACTTAAAGACTCGCAGCAGAACAAGATTCAGACGCTTCAGCAGAAACCAGACGGTGCTAACAAATACACCCAAACAGACCAACCTGACTCCTCCAATCTGGTCTTTGATGGTGTCCGCAAAAAGGTTACGGCACAGCAGCTGCAAGACTGTGGTGTGATTGACAAAGTGACATTTGAGCAGCTGCTAAATGGTCAACGGACCATCCAGGACGTAGCTGTTGATATCAGACTCAATCTTAAAGGTACGGGAGCCATTGCAGGGCTGGCTGGTGGGCCTAAGGGCAAGATGACCTTTACAGAAGCCAAGAAACAGAAGCTGATCCCAGATGAGGGTGGAGAGATGTTGTTGGAGGCTCAAGCTGCCACTGGGTACATCATAGATCCCAGAGCTAATGTCAGAATGACTGTTGAGGAGGCTTGTCTGAATGGACTGGTGGATGAAACTGACAGGAAGCAGCTGTTGACAGCAGAGGCTGCCTGTGTTGGCTTCAGGGATCCAAAAACAGCTAAACTGCTGTCACCTAGCCAAGCCATGAGAAGAGGACTGATCGACCGGGACACTGCACTTCGTCTACTGCAGGCACAGGAGGCGGCAGGAGGAATCCTTGATCCTATCCTAAGCGTCTATCTCTCCAAAGATTCTGCCATGGACCGTGACCTCATTGATGAGGATTTCTACCAAGCACTTAATGCTAGACCAGAGTGCTACATTGATCCTGACACAGGTCTGCGTGCCAGCTATGTTACCCTGAAGAAGCGATGCAGAGCTGACCTTAGTACCGGCTTGCTTCTGCTTCCAGCCCCTGAGAAACCCATGACTGTACAGGGGTTACGTGCTGAAGTGAACATAGCAGACCTTGTGGATGCAAAATTACTGGACACTTCAGACATGGATCAGTTGAGAGAGGGCAAAATTACCAGCCAAGATATAGAACAGAGGCTTCGTTCTTATCTGCGAGAGTCAACCTGCATTGCTGGGGTTTATGATGAGGCTAACAACTGCACTTTGACCATCTACCAGTCCATGAAGAGTGGGCTCCTGCGTCCAGGCACTAGTTTGGAGCTTCTGGAGGCCCAGGCTGCCTCTGGGTTCATGATTGACCCGATCCATAAAGAGTACTACACAGTGGACGAGGCCTGTAACAAAGGGTTAGTGGGTGTGGAATTCAGAGACAAGCTGTTATCTGCAGAGAGAGCAGTCATTGGGTACAAACACCCAGGCACCAACAAGATAATCTCTCTTTTTGAAGCCATTGAGCATGGTATCATAGAGAAGGGTCATGGTATTCGCCTGTTAGAAGCTCAGATTGCTAGTGGTGGCATCATTGACCCCGAGCATAGTCACAGAATTGACGTAGATGTGGCCTATCAAAGGGGCTATTTTGGTGAAGAGATGAACCAGATTCTGAAAGATGAAGGAGATGACACAAAGGGCTTCTTTGACCCCAACACAGAGGAAAATCTAACATACCTGCAGCTAAAGAGCCGTTGCATTACAGATAAGACAGGACTGGTGCTGCTTCCTCTTCACGATAAGAAAAAGACCCAACAAAAGAACTCACTGAGAAAGAGGAGGGTGCTAATTGTCGATCCAGAAACAAATAAAGAAATGACGGTGCGTGAAGCCTACGAGAGGAAACTCATAGACTACGAGACATTCCTGGAATTGTCCCAGCAGGAGTGTGAGTGGGAGGAAACAGTGATCACTGCCTCAGATGGCTCTACTATCACCGCTATAATGGACATGAAGACAGGCAGTCAGTATAACCTAAAAGAACTGCTGGAGAAAGGTGTGATTGACCAAGATGTGTTTAACAGATATCGCTCAGGAGAGGTCACGCTTGCACAGCTTGCTGAACTGATCACCTGCCAGACAAAACCCTTGAGAGCCTGCAGCTCTGTTGCCTCCTCCTTATCATCATTTACATCCCAGGTGTCATTTACAAGCCAGACATTCAAAGCTGAAACCCTAAAATCTGTGGAAAGTGGCTCCTCTCAAGATCCATCCTCAGTAAACTCTGCCAAGCATATTTCCAGCATGTCAATTAAACTGGCCCCGTTAGTAGAAACAATAGAGGAGCAGAATCCAGTTGGAGCCATTTTTGACACTGAGAAACTTGAGAAGATTAGTGTATGTGATGCTTTAAAGCGAGGAGTTATTGATTCTATCACTGCACAGCGACTGCTTGAGGCACAGGCCTGCACTGGTGGGATTGTAAATCCTGAAAATGGCCGCCGCATGTCCATTCAAGAAGCAACCCGCCTTGGTGTGATTGATGACGACATGGCTAATAAACTAAAACCTGCACAAAAAGCTTATATCGGTTTCGATGATGTGAAAACCAAGCGTAAGATGTCCGCTGCTGAGGCAGTCAAAGAAAAATGGCTGCCATATGAGGCTGGGCAGCGCTTCCTTGAATTCCAGTATTTAACTGGTGGGCTGTTTGACCCAGAACTTGGATCCAGACGCACGCTTGAGGAGGCTTTGCAGTTAGGCTGGCTAGACATGAGAGCAGCTCAGAGGCTCCAGGATACACGCCACCATCCCAAGACCCTTACCTGCCCCAAGACCAAGCTGAGGATCTCCTACAAGGAGGCTCTGGAAAGTTGCATGAATGAGGAGAACACAGGTGTCCGCATGCTTCCAGCTGCCACAGTCTCATCTCGAGGAATCAGCAGCCCCTACAATCTCTCTAATCCAGGATCAACCTCTGGGTCTCGCAGCGGATCTCGCAGCGGATCCCGCCGAGGCAGTGTGGATTACAGTCTGTCTCCCTCCTCCTCTTCCAGATACAGCAGCTTCAGCTACAACAAAACTTCTTTCAGCACAAAATCTCTAAACTAAAGTTTGATATTGTGCACATAACATCCATATAACATGGTGATCCATGAAAGTATTTTAGACACACCATTAGAAGAACATTGAACAAAATTAAATATATCACTAGAGCCAATAACAAACTTATTAAACAAACTTAACTGGAAATGTTCTTAACAGATTAGCATTTTTACATTTTTTTGGAATACCTACAAAACACTAAAACATTTAATGTTTTTGAGAGCTTTATATGTAGTTCAGTACAATGTTTTGGTCTTGAAAAATGCCTTTTATTAATTTCCAAGGGTTAGCAGCTTCTGAAATGTATTATGCAGATATGAATGTTGTTTATAACCATTAGGTAAGGATACTTCCAATTTCTTAAGGAGTTTTTTCTTATTTTTGTAACACCACTAAAATGTTGAATTGCTGTAGATTTGTCTGAATTTAGTGCCTTTAACTCTATTTGCCTTTAATATAGAATGATTGACTCTGACATTTACATCTTATGCAATTTCTGATGCTGTTATTCTTAAGTCTTATTGTTTAAATAAAGACTTTATTAAACAAACATGACACTTTTGGTCTATTCATTTAAAAAAAGGAATTATGTATTAAACATTTCTTAAATATGTCAGGTTAGTTTAGGTTGACAGATGATTTAAATACAAGAAATCATGACTGAAATAATAAAGCAATTTGCCTTGAAAAATGAGGTGGACAAAATAGAAGGCATACAACACAAATGGTTTTATATTGTTGACATTTTAACTTTAAAAATGTTACATTAAACTGGAATGTAATAGTTCATAGAGTTGGCTTATGTTTTAAAGGTTTCATTGTTATTATGTCAGACATCCTGTTGACACTTAAACAATGAAATTGAGAGAAAAGGGATTCTTTCACAGAGGAGCATCATGTAAAGAAAGCGCTCAGTGAAACTGAGTGACGTCTGCTGGTCAGGAGCGGAAGAACAACGTCACGAAAGG
This sequence comes from Chromobotia macracanthus, assembly GCA_036877525.1. Classification (NCBI taxonomy): domain Eukaryota; kingdom Metazoa; phylum Chordata; class Actinopteri; order Cypriniformes; family Botiidae; genus Chromobotia; species Chromobotia macracanthus. The sequence goes on from JAZGTH010000078.1 coordinate 679,017, forward strand.
AATCACTTCCGGGGTCGCGCTCAGCGCTGTGACGTGGACTGCAGTGTGTATATAAAGGTGAGAGAGTGAGGCGAGCGGACACAGTCCTGATGCGACGCGCTGATGCGACGCGCTGATGCGGTAAATCTTACAAACGAGTCGGCGAGAAAAGCCTGAACTGCTGTTGTAGCTCACACGCGAAACAAAAGCATCATGGCGTCGTTTCTGCTCATGTATTTGCGCTATTCTTGGACGTGTGAAGTTACGTTGCAGAACCACGCATGCGCTGTGGTGTATACTGAAATGCCGTGTTGTTGGTGTTGACACATCTGAGCATGTTACAGGCGCATCTCAGGGCTGTTCTGTATGACATTCAGATGTTGTTTTTGTAGTGATCATGGCTGAAGATCCTCAGAGAAACTTCCGGTCGGCGTATTATGAGAAAGTGGGATTCAGAGGTGTGGAGGAGAAGAGATCTCTGGAGATTCTGCTGAAGGACAATCCACTGGGTAATGTTCACCTGTGTTTAATAACAGTCGTCCAGCATCACTATGTTCACCTGTGTTTAATAACAGTCGTCCAGCATCACTATGTTCACCTGTGTTTAATAACAGTCGTCCAGCATCACTATGTTCACCTGTGTTTAATAACAGTCGTCCAGCATCACTATGTTCACCTGTGTTTAATAACAGTCGTCCAGCATCACTATGTTCACCTGTGATTAATAACAGTCGTCCAGCATCACTATGTTCACCTGTGTTTAATAACAGTCGTCCAGCATCACTATGTTCACCTGTGTTTAATAACAGTCGTCCAGCATCACTATGTTCACCTGTGTTTAATAACAGTCGTCCAGCATCACTATGTTCACCTGTGTTTAATAACAGTCGTCCAGCATCACTATGTTCACCTGTGTTTAATAACAGTCGTCCAGCATCACTATGTTCACCTGTGTTTAATAACAGTCGTCCAGCATCACTATGTTCACCTGTGTTTAATAACAGTCGTCCAGCATCACTATGTTCACCTGTGTTTAATAACAGTCGTCCAGCATCACTGTTCACCTGTGTTTAATAACAGTCGTCCAGCATCACTATGTTCACCTGTGTTTAATAACAGTCGTCCAGCATCACTATGTTCACCTGTGTTTAATAACAGTCGTCCAGCATCACTATGTTCACCTGTGTTTAATAACAGTCGTCCAGCATCACTATGTTCACCTGTGTTTAATAACAGTCGTCCAGCATCACTATGTTCACCTGTGTTTAATAACAGTCGTCCAGCATCACTATGTTCACCTGTGTTTAATAACAGTCGTCCAGCATCACTATGTTCACCTGTGTTTAATAACAGTCGTCCAGCATCACTATGTTCACCTGTGTTTAATAACAGTCGTCCAGCATCACTATGTTCACCTGTGTTTAATAACAGTCGTCCAGCATCACTATGTTCACCTGTGTTTAATAACAGTCGTCCAGCATCACTATGTTCACCTGTGTTTAATAACAGTCGTCCAGCATCACTATGTTCACCTGTGTTTAATAACAGTCGTCCAGCATCACTATGTTCACCTGTGTTTAATAACAGTCGTCCAGCATCACTATGTTCACCTGTGTTTAATAACAGTCGTCCAGCATCACTATGTTCACCTGTGTTTAATAACAGTCGTCCAGCATCACTATGTTCACCTGTGTTTAATAACAGTCGTCCAGCATCACTATGTTCACCTGTGTTTAATAACAGTCGTCCAGCATCACTATGTTCACCTGTGTTTAATAACAGTCGTCCAGCATCACTATGTTCACCTGTGTTTAATAACAGTCGTCCAGCATCACTATGTTCACCTGTGTTTAATAACAGTCGTCCAGCATCACTATGTTCACCTGTGTTTAATAACAGTCGTCCAGCATCACTATGTTCACCTGTGTTTAATAACAGTCGTCCAGCATCACTATGTTCACCTGTGTTTAATAACAGTCGTCCAGCATCACTATGTTCACCTGTGTTTAATAACAGTCGTCCAGCATCACTATGTTCACCTGTGTTTAATAACATCGTCCAGCATCACTATGTTCACCTGTGTTTAATAACAGTCGCCCAGCATCACTTGTTCACCTGTGTTTAATAACAGTCGTCCAGCATCACTATGTTCACCTGTGTTTAATAACAGTCGTCCAGCATCACTATGTTCACCTGTGTTTAATAACAGTCCTCCAGCATCACTATGTTCACCTGTGTTTAATAACAGTCGCCCAGCATCACTATGTTCACCTGTGTTTAATAACAGCCGTCCAGCATCACTATGTTCACCTGTGTTTAATAACAGTCGTCCAGCATCACTATGTTCACCTGTGTTTAATAACAGTCGTCCAGCATCACTATGTTCACCTGTGTTTAATAACAGCTGTCCAGCATCACTATGTTCACCTGTGATTAATAACAGCTGTCCAGCATCACTATGTTCACCTGTGTTTAATAACAGTCGTCCAGCATCACTATGTTCACCTGTGTTTAATAACAGTCGTCCAGCATCACTATGTTCACCTGTGTTTAATAACAGTCGTCCAGCATCACTATGTTCACCTGTGTTTAATAACAGTCGTCCAGCATCACTATGTTCACCTGTGTTTAATAACAGTCGTCCAGCATCACTATGTTCACCTGTGTTTAATAACAGTCTCCAGCATCACTATGTTCACCTGTGTTTAATAACAGTCGTCCAGCATCACTATGTTCACCTGTGTTTAATAACAGTCGTCCAGCATCACTATGTTCACCTGTGTTTAATAACAGTCGTCCAGCATCACTATGTTCACCTGTGTTTAATAACAGTCGTCCAGCATCACTACTGTCAGTTTCCACAGAACATATAAAGTATAACTTTTTCAAGTTTAACTGTGTAGCTGTTATTAGGTTAGACACATTTTCCAATCAAACCAACAGTTTGATCACATTTCACATGTTTCTTTTTAGATTTGGAGAAGTTGATCACATTCAGTCAGAGGTTTCCATTGCCCTCCATGTACAGAATCCATGTGTGGAAAGTCTTACTGGGTGAGAATATGAATTATCATTTAAAAATACATAAACATACAGTCCTGATCACACAACGTAAAGAAAGCAGCAGAGAGATTGTGTCAGTCTCTTATTTAAAGCTGTACAATGAGTGATGTCTGTGTCTGCAGGTATTTTACCTCCCCACACTGATTCTCATGGCCTGGTGTGTCGATATCGCGCTGAGCAGTTTGATGACATCAGTGCATCTTTGACAGCCATGCGGTTTGTCAGTGAGGCCACATCCCCTACAGAACTCTACCTGCGCATGTACCAGCTGGAGAGTCAACAGCTTCCTCGGAGATCAGAGCTGAGAGCTCCAGTGAAGACCTTTCTGTTTTCATTTGTTTTTTCATTTTGAATTTATCTTATGTTGATGTATCGTGTGTTTTGTTGTGCTTGTGTAGGATGAGGGGGATGAAAATTTCCTGGCTATTGCCCGGGCGATGGAGGAGATTATTGATGAGCCTGTGGACTGCTATTGGCTGATCAGATGTTTTGTCAACCAGTTCAATCATAAGTTTGGAGACTCCATACCTCACCTGGTAAGAATGAATAAATTACAGAGCTCTCATGATTGTCGAGACCTGCAGATGTTGAGGAATTTATCTTGTTTGTGTTGTTTTCAAGTTGTGGAGTCAATATTCTACATTAAACAATTGATCTAGTTGTACTGTTGTATTTTTCCAGCATTTGTGTTTCTAGACTTATACATTACAACAAAATCTGTATTTATTCTGTGCTGTTGCTGCTCAGGTGGCAGGTTTGTGTAATTTAGGGTGTGATACCCCTGTATTTAAGATCACTACATCCAATTTTTTATTCAGTCAAAAGTCACTTTTCTTAACTTTGGATTTTGGAGATGAAATGAATGCTAATAGAGTTTGTTTCTTTAATTCAGCTTTCTCTCTCTCTCTCTCTCTCTCTGTGTCTCTCTCTCTCTGTGTCTCTCTCTCTCTGTGTCTCTCTCTCTCTCTGTGTCTCTCTCTCTCTCTGTCTCTCTCTCTGTGTCTCTCTCTGTCTGTCTCTCTCTCTCTCTGTCTCTCTCTCTCTCTGTGTCTCTCTCTCTGTCTCTCTCTCTCTCTCTCTCTGTCTCTCTCTCTCTCTCTCTCTCTCTCTCTCTCTGTCTCTCTCTCTCTCTCTGTGTCTCTCTCTCTCTCTCTCTGTCTCTCTCTCTCTCTCTCTCTGTGTCTCTCTCTCTCTCTGTGTCTCTCTCTCTCTCTGTGTCTCTCTCTCTCTCTGTGTCTCTCTCTCTCTCTGTGTCTCTCTCTCTCTCTGTGTCTCTCTCTCTCTCTGTGTCTCTCTCTCTCTCTGTGTCTCTCTCTCTCTCTCTGTGTCTCTCTCTCTCTCTGTGTCTCTCTCTCTCTCTCTCTGTTTCTCTCTCTCTCTCTGTGTCTCTCTCTCTCTCTGTGTCTCTCTCTCTCTCTGTGTCTCTCTCTCTCTCTGTGTCTCTCTCTCTCTCTGTGTCTCTCTCTCTCTCTGTGTCTCTCTCTCTGTGTCAGCCTAAGAGTTTGGAACACTTTCTGTCTCAGGAGGACAGCTGTCTGTTGGCTCATCTGAAGGCGTCTGGCGCTCTGGATTCACTGCCGTACTGTCTGTGGTTCAGACGCTGTTTTGCAGGCTGTTTACCAGAGTGCAGTCTACAGAGGTCACACACACAGTATTAAATGGGTTATGGGTCCAGTTATTTGTCTCTTACTATGTTTGCTGTGGATTACTGGATTACTTTATAACACACTGCACAGTATATTTTCTGCCTACTGAAAATCCATGCTGTGATTGGCTGATTGATTTAGCTGTGGTGTGATTGGTCAACAGGGTATGGGATAAAGTGATCAGTGGCTCCTGTAAGATCTTGGTGTTTGTTGCCATGGAGATTCTGCTCAGTTATAAGATGGTACTCATGGGTATGAATAACCCTGAGGGAGTTTTCAACTTCCTGTCTAATGCAAGTACAGACATTATTTTTCTTACTTATATAGTGAGGTTATGTTCTGAACGTGTGGCTTTTGCCTAAAGAATGTTCAAAGTTTGTCTCACCAATATCCTAAAAATATGTTTCTCCTCTGAAGTTCTCACCTTCTGTCCACAGATGCCGCAGGAGAACACAGATGCAATCGTCACTAAAGCTATAGACCTCTGGCACAAATACTGTGGGACGCCTGTGCATTCTGTATGAGTCATGATAATGTCATTACTTGTGTCACAGTGAAGGTCAGATGCTGGCCTCATTTCTGCACCCGAGAGAAAACCACACACATTTGATGTGAGTTTGGTTCTTTATTAGATTCTTTACATCAGGACCTGCATATATCATTCAGAAGGGACAGTACAGTATGAAACATGCATGTTCTGCTCTCTTCCTGGAGCTGATAGCAGCACAAGAGCCCAACGTTAAACAAAACGCACACACACCAGTCAAACATGAAGACTTGTCTCAGATGAGTGTGTGTGTGTGTGTTCACAAATCTACAGGGATAATTCACTCATTAAAATTCATTAAAAGTAAAAAAAAAACGTCATTCACATTTCAAACCTGTTTGACTTCTGCGCAACACCAAAGATGTTCTGCTGTTTTTGTTGTCCAGAAAAGACCAAAGTTCATACAGTCCTCTGGAGGCTGACGTTTGAGTGAGGAACAGTTTCAGATCTGTCTCATGACAGTCAGATGAGGCAGCTCAGACGCTTGTTTCATGAACACATTAACAGACTTTTCTAGATTGTTTTCTGTTTTTATTTTCTGTTTGGAGCTTCACCCGCATGCTCACTGTATAAAAAGAGCTGCTGAAAGATTCAAACTCTGTGTTCTAGTAACGACGTGAGTTTGGAACATATGAGAATCCTTTGATATGCTGCCTGTGTGTTCAGTATCAAGTCAGTTCAAAATATATTAATGTCATGTTGTAATTTCTGTGATCACTGAGAATAAAATACAAATAAGTATAAAAACAGAAACCGATTGTTTTGACTCTTGGGAAAAAAACAATTGTTTTAGTTTTATTTGGGCAAATGCGTGCGCCTGTAAAGGGTGCAGTTGGATAACAGTTGTGCTCCAAACAATACACCCTATTTAGCACACTACAGCCAAGCACTTATCAGAAGACAGGGACGCTCAGCTGTACTAATGAGGAGCCCAGACAAAAGACTGATAGAGATGAAAACAGTTTCTCATTGACTTCTCAAGACTTGAAAATACCCGCACCAATGAAACACTCAGTTTTAACCACTATTGCTCTGCAGCACAGCTCAAATCACTCTGATTGGCCAGAGTCACGTGGGCGTGTCTAAAGCTTGCAGGTTTTATCAACAACTGAACAATTTTTGTGACTCCAAAATGGACTAAAACATCTAATTTAGCTTATAATAATTTGGTGTTTACAGTATAAAAGTTTATTTCTGTGTTTTGGGACTGATTTTTCAGAATTATAAATAGAAAATCAATCAAGCACATTTCTGCATTAAGAACCAACAGAGCAGAAAACAGAGATCAGTCTTTAAATAGAATATACACAACTGCACACAAACAGCTCGCGTTAGTTTCCACTGGCGCCTCAATTTAATCCGTCTGACACTGCCAGTGGACCCGGGCGAGAATCCTGCAGGGTTACTCAGGTCGTCTGCTCTGAATCGTGTTTGAGTGACCCTCTAATACCTGATGAAACGTGCAGCAGTGTCTGATCAGTCTCATAATGTCAAACGACTCCAGAGAGTTCATCTGTTACATAATGAACTAAAATCCTCAATTACGGTCGATGAAACCTGTAATGACAGAGAAAGAGAGATGACCTGTTCAGAAGAGAAGAGCACAGCTGCTGTTTATTCAAGGAACCCTCAGGTCCTTAACAATTCACTTTCAACAAATCAAAGGCCATTAAAACTGAACAATAAACGGCAGAGAAACCAGTGTGACATTCTGAACGTCGCTTCAGACTTCAGCTACCTGCAGGAATATACGTGTGTGTGTGTCAGATCACCTGGTTAGATGTCGACTCGACTCGTGCACCTCCATCTCTGTGCTCTTAAACTCATTGAGTTCTTTGCGTATGGCAGCCTGTGAGGGACAAATCCAGTGATTAGCTGTGTGATGAATTAAAACTGTTACATGTGAGAGAAACTGGATAATCTGCATGAAATGTTGAGCAGCGCTGGACTTTATCCATCAGGAACTGTTTGGACAGGAAAACAGTGTGTGAAAGCCTCTGTGTTGTCAGACATTTGAAGAACTTTTCTGAAGCTGTACTGTTTTTCTGTTCGAGTAATGGCAGAATGAAGCGTGTGATTGTTCACATGAGTGTGTGTGTGTTATATGACAGTGATGGATGCTGAAGGTGAGCAGGTGAAACCCAAAGCTGAACCTTGTCTGCAGCAGTGAGGCGTGTCCAGGGTTTATCAGCTCGCCGGTCGTAGTCCTGAGCTTCTGCCACTTCCACATAATCACTGAAGCGGATGAGAATCTTCGCCTCTCTGAGCTCCTCTACAGTCGGCCTCTGACTTAACTGCACACACGTATATGCAGACACACAAGTTGTTGAAAGTGGTTGTTCATTGTCCTTTCACTGCATTAACTAAATTTAAACAAATTAAACCATACTGTAAAATGCTACTAATATAATTAAACTATAGTCATTTCTGTAGTCATATAAAACACTTGAATTATAATGAACATCAACACACACACACTCAGTTGTTGCGTAACTCTAATCTGTGCCATAACCCAAAATAGTATGTTGCTATAGGAACGCCGTCCGGAAACCCTCCAATCTTCAGCTCACCTTCCTGGAGAGTCTCTTCTTCAGCTCTCGTTTCTCCTCTAGTTCCTCTTGTTCATTCCGAGCTGAACCAGAGACAAACAGCAGAAACATCAAACACTAGTGATGGGATAATGAGGAAACATCCTCACTGTATTCACTGTAACATAACATCATCTGATGACACACACATCACATGTTGTGTAAAGTGTGTTAGTAACAGTGTGATTAAAACACTGTGATTAAAAGCTGCTGTATTTGTGTGATGACGTACGTTTGAGAATGTTTCTCTGTTCAAGCTCCTCAGCTGAAGGTCTCTGACTGAGTCGACTGCAGCAGAGAGAGAGAGAGAGAGATTGACTGATTCATAAATGAAGTTCTCAAATACACTTCTTGATCAACTTTGTTCTTTTGGAGAAATCATAGAGCTGTAACACTGGATGAGAAATGTTTGTTGGTTGTGTGTATTTGTGGTCTGTATGTGTGTTTTGTTCTGACCGAGTGAGTTTGGTGCCGATCTGCTGTCTGGACTCCAGTCTCTCCTGGTCTGTCATCATGGGAAGGATGTTCTTATCCTCCAGCTCTCTTTTTGACGGACGATTACTTAATTTGATCGCCAACGAATCTTTTCTCAAGATCCTTAAAGCCAATGTACCTGCATACACACAGACACAGATCAGACATACAGACAGATGAGGTCAGACACACAGACAGATGATATCAAACATACAGATGGATGAGATCAGACACACAGATGAGATCAGACACACAGACAGATTATATCAAACATACAGACGAATTAGATCACACACACAGACAGATGATATCAAACATACAGACGAATTAGATCACACACACAGACAGATGATATCAAACATACAGACGAATGAGATCAGACAAACAGACAGATGATATCAAACATACAGATGGATGAGATCAGACACACAGACGGATGACATCAGTGGGTTTAGTTATGAACATGACGGGCATCAGTGAAACTCAAACATCATTTAGTTAATACATCTTATCCGCTGTAATAATGTACTCGTAAACAAAGAGTCGTCGTCATCTTCCTCTTCTTCCTCCTCTTCCTCATGTGTATGTGTGCTGAAGGTGTGTGTGATGAATTTGTGTGTGCTGACTGCTGATTGGTGAATTGAGTCTCTGTTCTCCTTCTCTTCCTCCATCTCTACAAGAACAGATGGAACCGCCTGCAGAACAGAACTACACACACAGAAGAGTGAGTAAATGTGTGTGTGTGTGTGTCTAAGTGAGTGTGTGTGTGTGTGAGTGGGTGTGAGTAAATGTGAGTGTGTCTAAGACTCTCTGTGTGTGCACTCACCTCTCCAGTCTCTGCATGGTGAACGCCAGTGTTTTGTTGAGTTCCTCTATGATACGACTGGGCGGGTGCAGAGACAGTGGGAGGGTGGCGTACTGCTGCGGGTGAGAGTAGGTGAGCGTGTGAGTGTGCGTGTGTGTGCCCTGTGATGGCAGACACTTCAGGGGAAATGAAGGGGCCGGCTCACAAATCAGCACTTTCTTTGGAGGAAGAGGTGGAGAAAGTTTGGCAAGAGTTTCTAGAAGAACATCAAACAATTTATTTCAGAAGAGATGTTTTCATACAAAAGCATTGCTTTTCCCTTCCCTGACATAAACATGCTGTGCCTTATCTTTACAACTTCTATATGTAAATGACCTCTGTTATGATTGGCTGACCTCTGTGTATCTGTGTACAAGAACATGTTGCAAGAATGCTGAAAAATAACCAGATATTCAAATAATATTTTCAGCTATATAGTCCAGCCCTAGTGTAAATGTAGGTGGATATGTTAATGCATTTATGGTTGTGATGTCATAAACACACACCTGTCAGGTGACTGGCTATTCTGCTGTATGGCTTTGGTGGTAAGGCAGGTGGCTGTTTTAGTGTCACTGGTCTCACATGTGTGATGTCAGTGCTGTCAGTGCTTGGCAACGGCGCAGGTTTCACAGGGGGCGGGGCTTGAGATGGCTTTGAGCTGAGGTCTGTTAGACAGGTCACTGACTCTCCAGACGACTGTGCTTCTGAGAAAGAAGCGTAGTGAAAGCACAGGTCATTTACATATACAAACAAAACTGATGAGAAACGAAACAGAGGAGATTTCAGTGTGAAATGTTGTCGTGTACCTGTGAGATTGCGCTCTGTGGACTCTGACACGGGACTCGTGACTGTCTGTCTGTCCAGATCACCTCCACTCACCTCCTCTGCAGAGACAACATCAACTTCAGCACGACTTTCCCTGTTTAATTCTGTGTGTGTAAACTCTTTTACTGTATGTGATTCTACACTGTGTTACAAACCAGCTGAGAAAATCTTTGAGATTTAAGTTACTGGTACAACACTGTCAGTACTGTTTATTATTCTGCCACAGATCTCAGAGCTGATATGAGTTTAAAGCAACAATGAGCTGTTTTGCTAAGCAATGAAGCAACTTTAGATTTTTATAGTTTTAACAAAAACCAAGAGAGTTACGTTATTTGGGCAAAAATAAGTTTTTAAGTCACATTTTACTTTCATTTTTAGTTATTTAAATGTAGTTGAATGTATGAGGTTAAACTTTCCATGTACTTTCTAAAGTGTAACATCACACGTTTATGATCTTTGGACATTACTAGCATTATAACGGTTTAATTATTCATTTTCTACTGCCTGGCTTGTATTTGTTTTAGTGAAATGAGACATGAATGATCTGTGAGTGTGTGTGTGTTTACCTTTCTCAAACACCTCCTTCAGCACTCCTCTCTTGATGAGCTCCTCTCTGCTCTGACGACTCGACATCTTCCTCTCCAGCGCTGAATACATTAAAACAGTCAGTGATACAGCATCATTCCTTGCTGTAATGTGTGTGTTGTGCACAGGTACAGTATTTGTTTTTTTTTTTTTTTTTTTTTTTTTTTTTTTTTTTTTTTTTTTTTTTTTTTTTTACAGTACAGTGTGTGTGTGTGTGTGTGTTGTGCACATGTACAGTGTTTTACAGTGTGTGTGTGTTGTGCACATGTACAGTGTTTTACAGTGTGTGTGTGTGTGTGTTGGGCACATGTACAGTATTTTACAGTGTGTGTGTGTGTGTGTGTGTGTGTGTGTGTGTGTTGTGCACATGTACAGTGTTTTACAGTGTGTGTGTGTTGTGCACATGTACAGTGTTTTACAGTGTGTGTGTTGTGTGCACATGTACAGTGTTTTACAGTGTGTGTGTGTATGTGCACATGTACAGTGTTTTACAGTGTGTGTGTGTGTGTGTGTTGTGCACATGTACAGTGTTTTCAATGTGTGTGTGTGTGTTTACAGTGTGTGTGTGTGTGTTGTGCACATGTACAGTGTTTTACAGTGTGTGTGTGTGTGTGTTGTGCACATGTACAGTGTTTTACAGTGTGTGTGTGTGTGTGTGTTGTGCACATGTACAGTGTTTTACAGTGTGTGTGTGTGTTGTGCACATGTACAGTGTTTTACAGTGTGTGTGTGTGTTGTGCACATGTACAGTGTTTTACAGTGTGTGTGTTTTACAGTGTGTGTGTGTGTGTGTGCACATGTACAGTGTTTTACAGTGTGTGTGTGTGTGTTGTGCACATGTACAGTGTTTTACAGTGTGTGTGTGTGTGTTGTGCACATGTACAGTGTTTTACAGTGTGTGTGTGTTGTGCACATGTACAGTGTTTTACATGTGTTTTTTGTGCACTGTACATGTACAGTGTTTGCACATGTACAGTGTTTTACAGTGTGTGTGTGTTGTTGTGTGTGTGTTGTGCACATGTACAGTGTTTTACAGTGGTGTGTGTGTGTGTGTTGTGCACATGTACAGTGTTTTGTGTGTGTGTGTGTTGTGCACATGTACAGTGTTTTTCAGTGTGTGTGTTGTGCACATGTACAGTGTTTTACAGTGTGTGTGTGTGTGTGTGTGTGTTGTGCACATGTACAGTGTTTTTCAGTGTGTGTACCAGCAGATGTCTGTTTGAAGTTGTCACTCTTTTTCTTTCTCCATTTCCACGGTTTGAAGAGTCGCCCCAGACTGGCCAGTTTGCTCCGCCTGCGGATCGGAGGCGTGTGTGTCCCGGGCACCAGAGAGTCGGAGCGCATCGCCGCCAGACGCTCTGCGCCCTCTGCTGAGAGAGAAAGAGAGAGAGAGTCTTTTAACAAACTAACAAGCATTTAAAGAATGTAAGATTACAGTAATGACAACAAATTTCAGCAGGGTTTTATTATGAAGTTTAAAGTGTTTAAGGCAATTTCAAAGAGACTAGCAATAGCAAGCTAGCTTAACATAGCAAAAAGCATAAAATCCTGCCCACCCTTAAGGCTCTCCAAAACCACGCCTCCTCCAACACATGAACACATACAGGGTTTGACTGGCCAGTAGGACATTCAGACCGAATGCAATGATTGGATAAACATTTTATACTCCTGCGCTTTCCCCAGAAGATATTTACTGACATAAATATATTTAGATCACTTAGTGTTTGAAATCTGGACAAGAAGAGATTTTCAACCATCATAACAAAAGATGTTTCTGGAAGAAAAACACCTAGCCTGTCTTTAAATAAAACACAATTCTGATAAATGGGCAGTCTGAGGTATAGAAACTGAGGTTATTTTTAAAGGAAAGAAACTATATGAATAATTGAGTCATAAAGGAAAGAGCAGACAGTAAAGTCACTGGAGCAGAGATGCAGCAGGACAAATCCTTCAGTAGTCACACTGAAGCTAATCAATGTGACAGTCACAGATTCTTCAAGCATTATTTTATACATTTATATAAAAACATAAAACAACACAAAAATAAACATACAACAGTTCATGTCATCCAAAGAAAATAAAGAGAAAAAAACAATGCATGTATATAAAACACATACAGTAACCCTGAAATTCTTGAAAATCCAGAAGCATGAAAACAACCTTCTGAAGCGCTGTAACGTTACCTGATGAAGAACATGAACGAATGGAGTACGAACAATTATCGACGGTTCACCGTCACAGTTACACGTTACAGTATAACGGAAATCAATACAAATGAAACATCCCCGCATCTCCTCCATCACTCACCGTCCCGGATCTCATTCCCGCGGCTGCAGTTACTGCAGATGTGCTTGATGTGACCGGAGATCACAAACGGCGTGTTGTTGTTACCGGGGGCGGCCGGTTGCCGCAGTTTCACCAGGTTAAACGCTCTCCGTTTGCGCGGTTTCTCCATTAATGATGATGATGACGACGATGATAACGATGATACAGACGAGCCATGCTCCCGTAACCGAGATGTGATCCGGGGCCCGTGCGCTCCCGTGAATGCGGGACCCGCCATGGGCGCAGCAGCGGCGGATCCGCGTCTATCCGTCACACTCCGGGATGGTGCGGATATCGAACGGACGAGCGCGTGCATGAGCCTTTCCGAGCATCCCGAGATGCTCAAACCGGATTTTGTTACCGCCCTGCGCGAGACCACCGACGCCACGCGCAGAACCGTTTGGCCCACCTATAAGTGTGTGTGTGTGTGATCAGATGTGTGTGTGTGTGTGTGATCGTGTGTGTGTGTGTGTGTGATCAGATGTGTGTGTGTGTGTGTGATCAGATGTGTGTGTGTGTGTGTGTGTGTGTGTGTGTGTAAGACACGTCCTCCCGCGGGCTGTAAATCTCACGCCGTTAATCGCCGCTGTTCACGGGAATGCATCGTTATTTAATCGCAAATGAAGATTGTTTATCACACGGACAGATGCGCCTCTGTCACTTCAAATTCATCAACGTGACGCAATTACCGCGTCAAAACACGCGGACCGGAATCCGCCGTTAACGGGAACGAATTTACGAATCGCACTAAAGCCATGACTTATTAATATTAATTATGCGGCGTGACGTCGCTAGTGGTCTACTACCGCGAGGGTTGGGCTTATGAATATTGATTACGTAATTTGACGCACGCATTAGGCAGTGGACGAAGGGCACGCTAACGTGTCATAATAAGATAAGCCTTTGCCATAGTACGGTTAGTATATTCGCCCTCGGCCCGTTACGAGAGAACCAGACCGGATCTACAGACAGGCCGCTTACGTCACCGTGTACGAATAGTGTCGCACCGACGGCGGCTGCGGCTATACAAACCCAAATAAAATGTGAAAAATACAACTAATGGCGGTAATATTTTCTCCAGTAAGACTGTCAGGGTCAGATGCTGCAACACTTTCAGGACAGTAAAACAGCAGCTTTTATCAACAAAGTATGAAGAAGTGTGTGGTAGAACTATACAGAACATTGAGAACAGACACTGATAGCACAGTGGTTCACACTGAACATGAGTGATCATCACATGATGATGATGATGATGATGATGATGATGATGAGAGGAACTGCTGCATGTGCAGAAGGTTTGTAACACTGACAGCCTTGATTCAAATTAGTGCAATTTATATATATATATATAGGCTCATAAATTATTTCTTATTTTTCTTTCTGATTTTGTATGAAATAAAATGTTGACATTTTTGTTTGTTTTACTTAATGTTTCTAAAAACAAACTCAAGCTTGATAACTCCAGTGATAGTAAATGGCCACACAATGTACCACACAGTGTCCAGTCATTGTCCAGCACCCTCACAGATGCAGAATGAGTGTTTTGTAACTCATGACAGAGGCACATAGACAAACAGTTTAATCCATGTTGTTATGCAAGCATAGCCCCTTTTAACACACACAAGTGTTAATACCATCTGACATATAAACACGCGATTCAGTGATTAGCTACCTCTGACTGTTACACACACAAACACACAGTGATTACAGGAGCACGTACATGAACACACGTTGTGCTCAGTGGTACGGGACAGACTCTGACGGCATGTCCGTGTGTATATCACAGACTCAGATCACAGTGTCTGTTGTTCCTGACCTCAGCAAAACACTCACAGACCTTATTGATTTATTAGCTCATTCAACCGCAAGAACACCACAATAAAACAGCACTGACTGGAGAACATTGAGAAATCTGCTCAGATCATTTCTTTTTTCATTTATTACCTGTACATTCTCAAATGAAACAGTACAGCACATTTTATTACACTGCACTATTATTTTTTATGTTTGCTTGGCAAGCAACATGCAAATTAATTATACATTTGGGTTTTTCACAAGATGTAATCATGCTTTAACATGCTCACTATTTCTGTTTAACTGTACTATCTGTAATTTTCTGAAATCACCTGATAACTGACTATTCTAGTTTCGTAACATAGCAACATGCTAAAAACCTCTTAGAACACCTTCAGAATTACATAGCAACACCTTGACAACCATTGAGAACACTTTTCACAATTTCTTATCACAATTTCTTTAGAAAAGCTAAAAATGTAGTTAAAACTGATTTGATAATTTATTAAGTCTGAGCTTTTTAATAATCTGTTTCACTGGTAATACTTTACAATAAGGTTTACTTTATTAACATTAGGAAACTACCTTAGTTAACATTACCTAACAATACATCAGCCTGTGCAGTATTAATCTTAATGTTAATTTGTACATTTATTAATACACTATTAAAATCAAAAGTTGTATCTATTAAAATGTTCATACACAATGAACTAACATGAATGAACAATAAACAATTGTATTAACTAACAACAACAAGGATTATTAAATGCTGTAAAAAGTTGTTCATTGTTATTTCATGTTAGCTGATGCATCATTAACTTATGTTAACGAATGGAACCTTATTGTAAAATCTTCACTCTGACATTATGCCAACAACACACCTAATTTGTATATAACTGGATTTAAAAGCTCTTTCCTCCAAACAAAACCAACAACCATCAACCCTCTTAAAACTGGATCACATTTACATATTGAACTGCTGCTTCTGCAGTCATAAACAGTCCTGATGCAGTTAAAGAGTACAGCTGCACGTCATCAGACGTCTCTGTTATCAGTGGAGGATTTCATTGTGTCTATTTTCACCTCACATCATCTCAGACTCACACTACAACCACACTAGACCAACAGGATGTGATCCAGCAGCTAGTGCGAGGAACCATCAGAAGAACTGAAATCAGTCTTCACACAAAAAGCACATGGATTACTTACTGATACTTCCAGAGTTTTGTTTTAGTTCTTTATGAAGTATGACAGTATTTACTGTATTCAGGAGCTCAGTCATCTATCTATAGAACTCTCTGCAGAAATTCTCCTGCAGGTCTTTAGTACATCATGACACCACATAAGACAATCTAAAGCTCATTGCCAGACAGCAGAGTTTTCTACATGCATTCATGAGTTTCCTCCTAAAAACCACCATCTGCAGCTCTGACACACACTACAATCACAGAGGGTGATCCCCCAGAAAGAAAACCATGTAAACACCACACTGTGTGGATATGGTCATTATTTGGCACCATGGTATTACCATGGTTTGTGGACACTTTACCACGTCATTAGCATAAATAATGCCAAGCTTTTCAGACATGCATGTTTTTGAGATGCACTATTTTGGGATAGTACGGTAATAATGGCCTTCATCTGAATCAGTATCATGGTTTACATATGAAAGTTCAGTGTCACACACTCTTACCTGTCTGTAGTGTGTAGGACAGTCTGGTTTCGGTCACATACGGGGTGTCGCTCTTGGATCGGGCTCTTCTGATGGGCCGCCGGTCCACATCCTCATTCTCTGGCGCAGCCGCCATCTGAGCCCGGGACCCCCGGTACAGCCCCCGGTAACGGTGCCGATCACCGAGACACGGAAGACCGTGAACGGGGAGGGATCCACACTCCTCCTCACTGCGTTAACCGAACAAGCGACTGAACACGTAACGACTCCCAACCACCGCGCCGCTAAACGCGTCCAGCCGCCGTTGGCAACGCGGATGAACGGAAACATCCAGAACGCGGGGAACCCGCCGCAGCTGCCGCCGCCGTACTACCGTTACTAACCGGGGTGACGTATTCGGGGTGATGGAGGATCGGCCACAGACGCGGTTGGATGGACGCAATAATTTTTGCCTCTCCGTCATTCACCGTCTGACAGATTATACCGGCTGATTTCATGCCAAATGGATGTAAATGTAAAATGTGCGCCGCAGCAGACTGATCTCAGACCAGATGTGATCCGTGAGAATCGATGAGTCTGATGCACTTCACGACACAGTCAGCATCAGCATCAGATCTGAGCTCCTCTCCATCCTCAGTGACTCCTCCTGAAATAAACATGCTGCAAACTGAGAAGAAAAGCACGTCAAAACACTTTACAATGAACAAATACTTTTCATCTCTGTTATTATTCATGTAAATACAATTGTTTACTGTTTATGTTAATTCATTGTGCATTAACCAATAAATACATGTAAAATATATTGGTAAACACTGAATGGAGCATTACATGGTTTATCTCACACAACACAACACACATACCATCACATACCACCTGACTAATCCCTAATGCTCTGATATTCTTTAATATCCTACATATATTACAAAACCTTCTGTTCATTCATCTCTAGCAGCAGAATACAATATCCACATGTAAATGTAGCTTGGCTTGTTGGTTCTTAAGGTGAAATGTATAATGCTCTCATCTTTTGTAAGTTTAAATGTAAAATGTAACACCATCACATACCCTAACATACCCTGCCACATAAAGCATTGTTTTAGGAACAGTATTATAAAAACACAGACAGTATTAACAGTTGTATTTTAAACACAAGGCTATGACGCATCACAACTACTATTTACAATTAGAAATGATCTCTGAAACATGGATTTGACTTTTTTATTCATTTAGAGGGCAGTGCAGCTTATATAAGCTTTGATAAAAACCATAAAGGTAATGATTTAGAGTTTAAAGACTAGAATCAAATAACTGAAAGAACTGATATTACCATTAAAGTCAACTCATTTACAGTATCTAACAGTGTTTCAAATAATAACATTAGTGCCATTATTGTGAGCACTGCAGAATTTACCTAAGATCTCTCTTTGAGACACTATAGAGACAATGAGCTGCTCATCACATCATCCAAACACTTACTACATTAACACTATAGCTAAACACTTTCACTGCAGTATTTTACAGTACAGTGTTTTCAGTACAGCCCGTTTGAACTGCAGTGTGTACACAGCATCTGCTGAATAAATTACTGAATTTTATACACTAGCTTGTGAAATATCTCAGACACATGAGACAGCACTGTTCATTAACTGTAATACTAGTATAACAATATTACCATGAGCTCTGCCAGCAGCTGCTTACCACTGTAACCAGTTAACCAGTCAGGACCAAAAGATTTACAGAGTTTTGCCTATGGATTTTCCATGAGCTCTTCTCACACAGAACGTCTGCTGTTGATATGCTGCAGATGCAGGTTTCTGAGATAAGACACTATGAAAAATGTGTTACAGTATAACAAGTGTGACTAGAAACATGCAAACAGAAATTACAGGTCATTAAGAGCAGGTCACATCTGCAGCTTGACATCACCTTCATAGAAACTGAAAGTCTATGAAAACAGACTCAGAGATGCACAAATGTTGTTTGTAATTCTGGATGCAGTGACGACAGATGTCCTAATTTAATGAGGTTTATATAAAGACCCAAGACAAATAGCACAGATTCAGAGCTTTTAATGAACTAACATCAGCCCAGCAGCAGTTGTGAGAGTTTGTGTGTGTGTTTATTATATCTTGTTGAAAGCCGCAACATCCACACTCTGGACCTGTAATGAGAAACACAAAACACGTTAGTCTCCAATATTACACATGTAATTCATGTGTGGAGTCTGCAGTGAACATTTACTCACGTAATCCTCAAACTTTGTGATCTCCTCCTCCAGGAAGTCTGTGCCCACTTTATCATCCTCCACCACACAGTTTATCTGGAGCTTTCTGATGCCGTAACCGACAGGAACGAGTTTGGACGCCCCCCACAGCAGCCCGTCCACCTGCAGCGAGCGCACACACTCCTCCAGCTTCAGCATGTCTGTCTCATCGTCCCACTAACAGAAACAAGATCAAATCAGAGTCCACACTGACCACAACACACATCCATATTTCAATTACTGGACTGATTCATTTACTCCTGAAACTCAGTGTCCATGATGTATCTGTAGGAAACAGACTTTGATTTTGGTCTGTTCAAGGACGCTTTCAAATCTATACTCAGTAAAAAAGCCCCACTAGTAGTTCTTCAATCTAACATCTGTGAGGTACGTACAGGTTTAACGTCCAATAAGATGGAGGATTTAGCAATGAGGGTGGGTTTTTTGGCCTTTTTGGCTGCATATTCCTGCAGCCGCTGTTCTTTCAGCCTCTCAGCCTCTTCATCCACCTCTTCATCACTGCCAAACAGATCGATGTCATCCTCATCTTCCTCCTTCACTGGAGCACAGCTGGTGTTCTGGGCAGGTAAGGTGGATTTGGTTCCGTTCACAGCAGGTGCTGTTAATGATGTCTCCAGTGCAGAGACGCGGCTCTCCATTCTACAGAGAGCTAAACGCAGGTCCTCCACCACTGAGAGAAACAGAAGAACCAGAGTAACACTGATGAAGGACACATCACTGCTCACAAACCACAGAGTTGTGAAGTGAAATGATGGTTAGAAAAGCTGCAAACTATGACAAATCTATTCGATCACAAACCTTTGTGTAGACTCTGGTTTTCAAGTTCCAGACGATTCATGCGTGTTGAGAGTTCTCCATAGTCAGCAGCACTGGGACCTCCAGTCTAACACACACACACACAGGTTAGAACTACAAGCACACACACGTCACAGTTCCCATTGTGCTTTGCTCTTAGTTCTTAGCTTTTTTAGCACACACACACACACACACACAAACACCTAAACCACACAACTAACAAACTACTTATTTTGAATATAACAAAATAAAGTAGTTAACACTCGTCTAACAAACTGTGTGTAACACAGACATGTTCAGAGCTACAACTGATGAGAACATGCAGGGTTAGATCATGACATATGTCAACTGTCTTTAACATTCAACTGCTACATACTAGAGCTGGTGTTCTAACTAAATATAAGCTTTAACTGGATGTTAACATGAATGTAAACAAAATAATTGTTGCTCTTGTTTACAGACAAATACCACAAAATCAGATAGTAGAACTTGTCATGTTTAGACTAAAACAATAAAGCTGTAAGGAAAACACAATACTATCACAATTTATGCACAGCCAACAGGTTTACATTTAAACTTCCTAAATAACAATCATACATGCATGCACAAACAGAACCAACTCTGACAGGAGCCGACTCGGTGTGTTTTCAAACACACTTACAGGACAGCAGCTGTGGGAGGGGTTTGATATTTTATGGGAGGAGCCTACACTGGGCTGCAGGGTTGTCTTCAGCTGAAGGAGAGTTTAATTGGAGGACAAAATAGATGAAGGGAGAGAAAAGGATTTAAGAGTGACTGTGTGAGAAGAACAGAGGAAGATCACAGATGTTACTCCAACTCACCCCAGCCAGAGACTTCTGGATGTTCTCTCTCGCTCGGGCGATATCCTGAAGAATACTGTTAGCTCCAGTGTCCTGAGACAGAGAAAGAGAGAGAGACTTTTTGTCTTTTGACTTTTTTTGTAACTTTTGGCAGCCCAATCAAATTACAATTTAGGAATAAAGAAATTGCGTCCGATTGAGTTTTCATTTGTTACACTATAAATGGAAGGTCAAGTTAAGTGCATACAGTAAGAAAGCTGTATGTAATGTGTAATTCTCAGCATTTTTACTGTATGTTTTACCTGTTTGGGCTGCGTGGGGCTGTTCAACCTCTCATAAAACTGACGTTCTGCTTCATCGTAACGTGGCTTGTCGAACCAGATCCTCTCCTGAGCCAAACAGTCCACTGCAGACATTCTGCCAAAAACAAACACACATAAGATCTGTGAAAACCACACAACACTCTTACAACACTGCATCACACTTCTAAAAATATCTTTGTGATATTTAGTGCTACAGAACTTTAAAGAAACTTTGTGTGGGACTTTGTGTTTGAGTCCTGGATGAGAGTGAGTACATGTTTGGGGCTAAACTGGTGCAGAACAGTGTTGGGGTAAAGCAGCTTGTTACTGTAGAATTTACCCTTTACTCTAGAATTCAGTTCATTCAGTGAAGTCACTCCCCAACACTGGTGTGCAGCCATGATCACAGATAATGCAACCAAAAAAAGATGACATCAACACAGTCACATGATATAAAACAAAACAGGCAAATCAAGAGATCAAAAATACAGAAATGAATTCAAACAAATGACTCTTCCAAACTACCACAATGAAACAAGATGATGAGAATAAAATCAAGGACATAAAACAATAAATGAAACAACATGAGAAAAACATGAGATGTATGAGGATGGAGAAGAACAGAAGGGTTGTAAGACTATAGGTTATAATACAATAGGTGAATATGTTCAAATGCTACTCTGTAGGGGAAACAATGTAACTAAATGAACTAAAGGTGTGTGGGGAAAGTGAGTGCAGTGTTTCTCGAGCATACTTCTTTTGAGGCTGGCTAGAATGATTTCTAGGCATTTTGATGGATTTGGCAGCAGCTCCTTTGTAGGACAGAGTCTCCACCTCCACATAGCAACCACTGTCAGCATGCAGGACATGGCACTGCACTCTTCCTTTATTAGTGGCAACATCACCGTTATTTGGCTGATCACAGATTACAGGCTTCATTTTCTTAGCAGCATCATTTAGACATTTGAAGTTTGACTCTTCATTGTTTTCCTGGTTTCTTGGAGGCGTGTTACGGCCATACAGGTTCTGATAATAAGACGTCTCTGCTCGATCAAAAAGTGGCTTCTGTAGCCACACCCCCATTACAGGTGACGTCAAGCAAGGAAGTCCATTGATCGGTCTTGAAGCAGGGGTGGGAGGAGTCGGTGTCTGTGACTGATAGCCCTCATCACACAAAATCTGGAAAGGTTGATTGGTGGGCTGCAGCGGAAGAGACCTTGGTGTTACCATGGTAATTGGCTGATTTGGAAAGCGCTCCACAAAATGACTCTCAGCTTGGTCAAAGTTTGGTTTATTTACCCACACAGACTGAACAACATGGTGGCAAGCCTCTTGGTTTCCATGGTGACAAGTTTCTTGGTTTGGAGTGGAAACAGAAGAGCTTGCCAGAGCCATGGTACCATTTTGACGCTCCAACAGTCGGATGTGGTACATGCTTTCCGCTCGCTCATACGTCATGCGGTCAAACCACACAACAGCACATTCTGACTGCAGACCCTGAAGAACTGCTATGGACACACAGCCCCCGCTGCTGGCTGCAGTGGTACAGCCCAACTGGCTCTCAGTAGAATTGGACTGACTCAAAGCAGAATTCCGGGAGCCTTGGTGACGCATTTTCTTGTGTCCAGAAGCACAAAAGGAGGAGACATAAACGAAGAAAGTGACAGGGAACTAGAGAATTAATTACAGACAAGTTAGTTAACATTAAAGGTCTGTGTGTCATTCTGATATTTCAAACATGTCAATGCCTGAACAGGAACATTACACCTGTACAAAACAACAATCAGAAGGATTTCTTTCAGATCATTTTGAAGATGCGTGTAATTCTGTGTGGTGCTGCTAGTGGAAAAATGACACACGTCACCTTTAAAAGACAACAACAGGCACAGCAGAACACAAACACCACAGCAATTCATGGCTGCATTGTAATTGTTTGAACATGAAAGGTGCTAAACTTTAAAATGAAAAATAAATGAAAGAAAAAATGAAAAAGCAGAAATAAAGCATGGACAATACAATTCATGATGGATGAAACACAAACCCAATGAGTCAAAGATGAGTGTTAAACCTACAGCTCAGTCATGAGCCGTGCATGAATAAATACTGATGAACATCCAGAACAACAGTTAGATGACCGCTGCCCTGAAAATGCTTTATAAAGCAACGTTATCAGATACAGTACATTTTCCATAATATTTACATTATATTGCAAAGCAATTTACCCTACCCAATAGCCTATTTCCATAGTACATATCCAAACAAAGCACAGCAATACCATTTTTTCACGTTTTTACACGTTACCTGTAAAATATTACGTGACATTACAATCTCACTATAACATGACAGAAATACTTATTTAGTACATAAGTATATTACTTGCAATAATATTCATATATAATTGATAATAAATTATAATATTAACTACCTTCGCATAAGTTATATGCAAATGAAACACCCAGCATATGACGTAACCCCAACAAATGAGGAAAACCGCAGCTGTGGGTAATTAACAGCTAGTAAATGAAAGCGGCATCGTCTTCACCTGTTGTGACGCGTAATCTCATGACGTTATATAAAGCGCATCTAGAAAAAGAAGGAAATAAATCAACGCGTCGCCCTGTGAACCGCCATCACGCGTCAGCAGCGCAAGCGAAACGCGTCACGATGTGATCGTCTGTCGGGACTTCCGCGCATGCGCCGCGCCATCGTAAGACTCGTGTCGCGCGTTGATCGTATTTTATCACATTATCGTATTTTGTACATTTTTGCTTTATAAACAGACGGAGCCCTCACCGGAGTTCAGTCATAAGAAACGCATATAAACGACACAGCAGCAGCGTTAGTCTTCCCACTGTGGACAGATACTCACGTCAGTCGCTTGTGTGACCCGCAGCGCGAGCTCGTGGAAACAGGAAGCAGCGAGCGTGTCCAGAGCGAACCATTACCGCGCACAGGCGGGGCAGTGCACCACGACACCACCGGGATTATAGTGACGGGGCTTCAGTGGGCATTTCTGCGACGTAACCCACGCCGACATAACACCACCAGGATTATAGTGATGGGGCTTTAGTGGGCATTTCTGCGACGTAACCTGGAGTGTTCGAGTACATTTCAGAAATGGCGCCCATACGGTGTGCTCGTGTTCTCCATCACATCTGCCACCACATGGTACATTCCACACCGCGTCCCCACGCTACAGCGGGGCTCATGACGTCAGGTCGGGGACGCTTCTTGTGAGGACCTTTTATCTTCTGTACTGAATTGTTCTAGAGCGTCTGAATCGAGCGAACTGTCCCATTAAAATGAGTTATTGATCATCTTTAACATAAAGATGATCTGCTCACCACTTCCGCCTCTCACTGTGACGTCACTGAGTGATCGCGCCACCTGCCGGACTGGATGGCTGCTCTGGTTTATATTTACAGCGTCATTGACGGCCGCTAATAACACATTGAGTTCAACACATCATTCAGATATGAGTGTGTATACGTATATATGAGCCAAATTAAACATGAAATTACATTTCAACTGAGTAACACATCAAACTGAAGAGTACTGATGATGTTAAATACATCAACAATTATTATTATTATTATTATTATTATTATTATTAGTACTAGAGGTAAGAAAATCATTGTAAAGCGAAACCTTATTGTAATATCTGAGTTTGGTAATTGTGTTCTGGCAAATAAAATAAAGTAATGTAAATGAAAACATTTTTTGTTCTTTGTAAGACAACAGTGTTTGTTTGAGTGATTTCTCTGAATGAGTTTTGTATTCTGCAGCTGATGTGTCTGGACTGTCACACTGTACACACACTGGATTTGTCATATGATGAATTTACAGTGTTTGTTTCAACCATATGTGTGTTCTGTGTACAGAAACAGCCCATAAACGGCAACAACGTAACACTTTATGATATATAAAATTGGATTTATATTGAAAACAATTCTACTTGTATAAAACAAACTCATGATTTTTATTATTATTCTTTATACATATTTTGTGTATGAATCTCATATTTTATACTTAATATTAAATATTCATCAGAATGAATGCTGATAACAAATTATGTAAAAATGCTTTCTTAAAACAGGAAAATATTAACATGTATAATTAAAAAGAGAACATTTATTGCTGATGTGTGTGTGCGTGTGTGTGAAAGCACCGCAGAACACATTATCACTCAATTAACCCTTTGAACTGTTTATTAAACAACGTTCAGTCTCACTGTGACGTCCAGAGTAACTTGTTCTGAGTGACCTCAGAACAGAAGAGGAAGTGTTTTACTAACATGACTTCATAAACAGAAAAACTATCAGAGCAAACGTGGGACAGACACACCAGCAGAAAAGTGTCTCTGCATAAATCACATTACCCAGAATCCTGCCTGCAGCGGCTGCACCGCCATCAGCGTGTGTGTGTTGGTGAGTGTGTGCTGCTCTTAGGTGGTTGGTCACAGTGGTCTGCCCACAAACATCATGATCTATTTGTATCTTTTACATTTTTCATTTTACTTCATATTTCATTTAATTTTTCCCAGCATTTTCAAAGTCTACGTTTATGCTAACAAATGAGTTTTGAGTTCCAAACCCAAATTTCTCCAAATGTGTGAATATTAAACCCCTAGATATTGTATTAACTATTTCATTTTTTTCTTTGTATGTATTTTATGTTGTTCTGTACACATGAAGATGTGAACATGGTGATCGTGTTTGTACTGAGGTGAAATCTCATGAAGAACATGAACAGATCATGATTTCACCCTGACATCAACAAATTATTGAGGATTAAAAGATAATGAAATTTATTTTAGGACCATTAGGTCATTTAAAAAAGCCTATTTCCATCACTGAAACGTGAAAGCTACATTATTCAAATGAAGTATTTATACATTATATTGGTATTTGCTGGACTGTCTTTAATATATTTTCATTAGAAATAATGACTGTGTCTTGACAGGATTAATTTATTTTGTAATTCTGACAAGAACAATGTGCTTATTTGCCAAACAGTCTTTAATCAGGGTTTGTTTTCTGATGTGTGAGCCGCAGATGTTCTGCCCACAGTCTCTCTGTCTCCATCCAGTCTCTTCTCTGTCTCAACTGTGTCTCTATAAAGGCAGGAATGGCTGCAGAGTGTCAATATTTAGTGTTTGGCAGTGTGATACAGATCATTACAAGCACCAAACCAAACCTGTGTCTGTGTGTACATGTACATCTATCTGTGTGAGGACCAGAGTGAGAAGTTACACCATCAGTGTGAGGACAAAGAGAGTAAAGGGAGACATTTTGGCGGCTCCTCATTTTCTGACACCTTTTAAAGGACTGTTAAGACTTGGCTTTATAGTTATGTTTGAATTCGGTTAAGGTTAGGTTTATGGTTAGGGTCATTTTTTGGATGTTGAAACACTTGCATCTCTGACAATACAAGTACTGGAAAGAATAACCTCTTTAAAACATTTCTGTTATCTGAGTGGAACGTTCACTTGTTGCGGGTTTGTTTGTCTGTCTGTCTGAAGATGAGTGTTGTGCTTCAGAAAGCAAAGGATGAAATTTGAGTGTGGAATTTGTCCTGTAACGTTTGTGCTGTAGAAATGAATGCTGGCTGAATTAATGCAGAGTCGATAACACTGCCATAAAAAGTGACTGAAATGACAAACTTGCCTGTTGGACAATGAATGGGTCAAACTCTACAACAATTTTCTTGCAACCACATAACAGTGCCCTGGCAACAACTCACAACACCCTTAAAATTGCATAGCAACACAGTAAAAATCTTAGTGTTACCTTACCAACCAGATTCCAATGCTAAGGTAACCACCCACAACACTGTCAGTCGCATTTCATCACACTAACAACCACACAAATCACCTTAGCAACCACATCTCAACTTCCAGGCATCCGCCCATAACCTCTAAGCATTGTGGTGTAGTTTTGCATGGCACTCAATTTTTTTCATAAAAATAAAAATCTTGTTTTGTTTTTCTTTTGGTGCAGCTAAATAAATTACACACTTCACCTTCATGTCACGTAGTTTTACTATGAGGACATTTGCGTTGTTTGTGCCGTTTCAATGAGACATAATAACAATAAATGTATAAACCTGCGAGGATGAATGTGACAGGTGAGAAACACGCACGCACACTTACGCACGCACACTTGCTCGCTCACACACACACGAACAAAATGCATGTGGAAACAGTAGATTGATGTTTTCTATTTCCAAAGGCAGTATAGCACTTACAAACCCTTATTCAAATAAATAACAATAAATGAATCATATAAAATCAGAGAGAGAATGTTCTACAGTCAGTCAAGTTATAACAGAACGACACATTCAGTACACACACATACACTCACAGCTGGACTGTCACTAGCATGTAAAACAGATCAGAAACATTCAGGAATCATCAGCGACTGAAGATTTGTTTACTGTTTGGAGGTTTGGGAAAATCTGTGTATGTCAGTTGTCACTGTGAGGACAAAAGTCAATAATTGTGTTTTTTGTAGTGAAAACATCTAAAGAAGATAAACTTGAGAAACAAAAGTGTGAGTGAATGAATCTTACTTTTTTGTTTTAAGCATAAATCTAAAACAAAAAGACAGTAAGTTTAAAAACAAACAGCACATATCTGAAATTAGGTTAAGAAAAATTTCACTCAAGACATTCTGTTTTATTAGTTTTTGCTTTTAAAGTAAATTTATCCTGTGTTGAAATTTAGATGTTTTTACTAGAAAACACGACAAAAACACTGATTAAACACAGACTGCTCGCAGTGTGTGTGTGTGTGCAGGAAGAGGCCTGTGTAAACTACAGGAGATGGACGAGGTTGTTTTCTTGCTGAATCATGTAGGCAACAGTTCTGTTCATCTGAAAATCATGTGCAAATGAGATTAATGTGAGTGTGTGCGCTGTTTGAAGGTGTGTGTTTGAGTGTGTGTGTGTGTGTGTGTGTTGTTTGAAGGTGTGTGTGTGAGTGTGTGTGTGTGTGTGTGTGCTGTTTGAAGGTGTGTGTGTGTGTGTGTGTATGTGCTGTTTGAAGGTGTTCACGTATGTGTGTGAGTGTGTGTGTGGGTGTGTGTGTGCTGTTTGAAGGTGTGTGTGTTGTTTGAAGGTGTGTGTGAGGGGGCTATAGCACTCCGTCCATGAAGCTGGTATCGAGGTGTTGGATAAGCACACGGATGAAGCTCATTTCTTTCCGTGTGTTCTCAAAGATGATGCGCGGGTCGTCGGACTGACAGCGCAGGCAGTTGGGAGCCATTACCATCGCAAGATTACTGACATCCATCTTAGTCAGAGTCACGCTGGCGGGCTGAGCAAACACCTGCAGAAACAGAGTAAAATCTCTCGCTGTGTAGACAGACAGGCAGACAGATCGAAACACATGACTGAAGTAAATGTGAAGTTAAGCTGATAAACAATACACAGATGAACAGACAGACAGGTGAACAGACAGATGAACAGACAGACAGGTAATTCACAGACAGACAGACAGGTAATTCACAGACAGACAGACAGGTAATCAACAGACAGACAGACCTGTAGGAAGCGGATGAGGTAGCAGAGCACCAGTTTGTTGATGTGGGGCAGGTTGAGGATGACGTTCACTGCAGCTGAGGGATTATCATAGTTCACGACACACTGCTCATAAAACTCATGAGGAATCACAGGCTCCTCCAGCTCTCTGTACCACAACTTCAACAGAGACGCTGAGAGAGAGAGAGAGAGACAGAGAGTAAATGTAAAAAGACATGTTAACATGGTGTAGAGTTTGTACAGCTTCAGGTTGTCACTCATAGACAATCACAGCAGCAGGTGATTATTAATGTTATGATGTGATATTCTGTAATTTCAGAACAGCAGTCAGTGTGTTAGTGGGTCATAACAGCTTCATTCTGACCTGGAATCAGATTTCCAGAAACGGACAGAGAATTTGTGAATGTGGGTCAAACAATGAGAAAAAGCAAATAATTCTGGCAAATGCAATAATTCACACTGATAGTCAGAAACAGTCTGATAAATAAATCAAACATGAAGATAAACACATAAGAGATGCTGAAATATTGTGAAAAGACTCATGGGAGCTGTTGATTCTTTCACTGTGTGTGTGAGAAGTGTGAGTTATTTATATTCCCAGAGAAATAGGCCACAGCAGAAAGCCTGAGGCTACAGGTGTGTGTGTGTGTGTGTAACCCTGTAGTGACTGTACATATGAGCACAGTGTGTATGACGGTGACATCATCAGCGTTCAGCCCAACACGTGTCATCTGCCAACAGTCCGACTAGAGGTTCAACAGAAAGCTAACATTCTCTAAAATTTCTCTCAACGTTTTAAAAAAATGTTCTTGCAGTAATGTTAGTAAAACATTTTTTAATATATCATATAAATACATACATATCAAAAACATACTTTTTCATTGGTAATGGTAATTGTAACATTTATCATCACTGAAAAGATGTTAGTGGAACATCTGACTCAACACAAAGGCACAGTCGTGTACACACATCACAACCATGAAGTTTACCATCATCAGGCAAAGCATTCCGGGATACCTGGAATATGTGGGTCCTCAAGGCCTGTGGGCACTTTCCATTGGTCCACCTGTAACTTCAGTGCATTTACTTCATCAATATCTCCTGGTACCCTGAGACACACAAACACACATGCAGCAGTGGACTGATCACCAGAAGATCCATATCAGCAAAGTCCACAAGTTCT
This sequence comes from Chromobotia macracanthus, assembly GCA_036877525.1. Classification (NCBI taxonomy): domain Eukaryota; kingdom Metazoa; phylum Chordata; class Actinopteri; order Cypriniformes; family Botiidae; genus Chromobotia; species Chromobotia macracanthus. The sequence continues at coordinate 708,283 of JAZGTH010000078.1, forward strand.
CTAGAGACATGATGACGTGAAGAGGAATCTCAATAAACACATCCTTCTGCATGACTCTCATTTCTGACTGGGGTTGCAGGTAAACACTGTGGTATCTGTGTAACATTACACACTGTGAGCTGACTGACACAATCCTCAGAAAACCTGAAGGCCAAATAAAAAACACACTTCCTGATGTCTGGCTGTTTACTCGATTCCTCCTGCAGGTTTTTAAGGCTGAACTTTGGCTTCAGTGATGGGACTCATCTCACTGGTCTCACTGAACTCATCACTGGACAGAAGCGCAGTGGTGCTGGAATGGTAATGAAGAGTCTGGAACATCATGCCAAAGATCACTGCACTGAACCTGTTTATCCTGTTAATCTGAAGCTGATGAATGTCTATTCACAATTGAACCTACTGTACATTGAGCAGAACAACACTTGAGTATCTGAAGGACATCTGACCTGAAAATTCCTTCTGTCTGATCTCCATTCAAACCAAGAACTTCTTCTGAGAGACGAGTCTGTACCCATGGCAACTGCCGATCAGGGTAACGGTCTTTTTGCATTGCCATCACCTCCTCCAGAGATGAGCCGAACATGGAGAGTCTGAAGATGGCATTACGTGCATGTGCAATCTCCTCCAGAGATGGCTTGTTCAAACCCTGCAGACAGAGACGCAGATGAACACTGAGTCAGTGTGATTTTCTAAACATCTGATCTTCTAAACCCTGCAGATGAACACTGTGTCAGTGTGATCTTCTAAACATCTGATATGAAGAATCTTAGAACCTTTTGGAATAACCTCTCTATCAAGAACACACCTAAGATGCTTTGAAATGCAGTCTATGTAGGCAGCACACTAGGTTTTGGAAAAGAGCCAGCGGTCAGTCATTACCCTGCTGGGTGTCTGGCACACACACACACACACACACAATGTTTTTAACTGCCCATTTTCACTCACTGGATTCTCCTCAGACGACTGGCATCGATGGGTAACTTTAGCAATTAAACCATCACACACACACACACGAGTGTGCACACACACACATCCTGATATAAAAACCATTAACTTGTCAAAGAATCATTCTGTAACAAATGTGATCTCAGTGAGGCTGTACATACATCATCATCACAACATTACAAGTGTGTCTGAAACATGTAGCCTGTTGTCATGGCGACATCTCTTCTGAATTTTATTTAAAAATATCTAAATGCCAGGCTAAACAAGACCCTTCCACCACTTCACAGCCAATCAGCAAATGTGATGCCAAATCTTCTGAGACAAATCATTTTAACACTGTATTTAAGATCAAACCTTCTTGGCTCCCGTCAGTGCAGCTTTCTGTAGTTTACGGTAACAGTATTTTGCATAGCTGCTTATCGCCACCCCTGTAACACAAAAGACAGGCAGACGTCAGAAACTGTGTGAGTCACTCCCACAGACTGTTAGAGCAACACTACAAGTGGTACAGACCCGAAGATTAAACTGCACTAAAATGATTCTCGTGAACCTAAAACCGTCTGAGTAAATACGTCAATGTTTGACATTAGTCTTGACATTATAACCGTGGCAACATGCCAATGTCTTTGATTACACAATTTTCTTCTAAATGAATAACTGAAAGAAAAGCAGCCAATAAGAGCCCAGCATTGAAAGACAAAACATCTCAGTGTGATGTCTCAAGAGTCTGAGGAATGAAAGATGCTGTTTTAAAGATGCTAAAATAAAACTATTTTGAAAGTTCCATTATTCCACGTTCCTCCATAGTTTTGATGAGTTTACTACTATTTAAAATGTGGAAAAAAATAATAATAACAAATGAGTAAGTGAATTTAAACTTAGGGAGCCGAAATCCACTGACAGGCGGTGTACAGTAGGTGACAAAAGAGCTATTCATGTATCTCTTCTGCTTACAGCTTAAAAACAGTACTTTCACAGCACAATTCACTCAAAAGACAGAGTTTTTAACTGCATGCTCGTCCCTGTCTCACCCTTGGTGTCGTTCAGAGGGTCCATGTGTCTGTAGATGTAGCCCTCCAGGTAGCTGTGGAAGCGAGGGGTGGGGGGGAAGAAGGCCAGACAGATGGCCATGAGCTCCCAGCCCCTCTGAAGACTGTCATAGCGGAAGTTCTCGGTGGTCTGTCGACACAGCTGGATATAAAGCTCATCCCTCAGACCCTGACAGCTCCAGCCCCTCACAGCCACTTCCAGAGCCACAGCCAGAGGGTCTCCCTTCCCTCGACGGTCGCCCATGTACGTCTGGATGAGCTTGAAGAGCTCCACAGCCTCGCGTTTCACCGTGCGGTCCGTGGTCACTATCATAGGTTTCTTGATGGGTTCGCTGCTCCAGGCTAGCATGTTAGCGATGGAGACTTTTCTCCTGAACAGACCCTGGAGGCCAGAGCAGGTTGTGTTACCTCAGTCTGACCAATTTCTGGCAGTGTTTTTCTTTATTTGCATGTATCTGCATGTTTATCTGCATGTTTATCTGCATGCTGTGTGAAATGCATGCAGGAACGTGTGTACCTGTGTGTGCTTGTTGAAGTGTTTGGACGCCCAGTTCTCGATGTCTGTCTCTGAGGACGGCTTGCGGAGCGTGAATTCTGGGAAAACTCCACAGCTCGCGCTGGGCATCATGTTCCGAGCGTTCCGACTTGCCTCAAACTGAGAACATGCTCCCAGATCTTCAGACTGGGAAAGAAAGAAAACATTGTACAGTCACGTTTATAGCAGCTTTGAGACAACAGATAAAAAAACAGCATCACTGTCTCGCGACAGCCCAGATGAGACGAGGAGATCAGTGAGTGAAATAAAGGAAATGAGTCCAACCCCAAATAATGAAAACAGCACAAACAGCCCTGCAGGCAGCAAAACTGCGATGACATTTCAGATGCTTCAATAGAAACACTTTGAAAATGAAGTGGTTGTGCTACATTACCGTCTGTGTTGTTTCTGTGAACCCAGAATGACCTCAGGAAGAGATTTACACAAGCATGTCCACAAAGTACAATAACACACTAAATTAATAACACAGGCTGACAGGAAACTACAGGTGATACAAAGACAAACTTGAACATGCGTCACCCACATGAGCACCTCAGCTTCATTTGAAGAGCACATGCACTAACCACTGCACCACATCTCCTGTCTGTCACAGTTTAAAGGTTCAGAGCTTGTCAGTGCACCAAACATCTCAAGAAAGGTTTAGTAAAGCTCAGATCTGGTGACTAGAGGTCACGGGTGGCTTTGACTCCAGCAGTGTGTATGTGGATATATAAGATAATGAGGGAATAATCTGCCTTTACTCTTTATATTCCTCAGAAAAGCAGCTCATTGGACAACGCAGAGCAATCATCTGACCTTGTGACCCTCATGTAGTTGTGACCAAACGGCTGCCAACAGGAACTGTGGGTTTAAACATGCGAGAAATTCACCTGGATGTATTGAAACTGAAGGATGAAAAGATGAATTATCAGAGGACATGAACTCCAGAGTGAATGTTAAGTGACTGTTGTACATGACTGTGTGGGTTCAGCGTAGCTGGTGTGTCTGTGATGAAGGATTGTGGGTAAAACATGACATGACCACTTACATAAGTGCAAAGACTCTTCAAACTGCACATGATGAAATATTCATGTTCTAACAGCAGGGTGTGTCTCTACTGCTGAACAAATGTCTACAGACGGCTGCCTGGACCAGAGAATCTGATGCTTCTACACATTTCTGGAAACAGTGTCACTTCATAATCAAACACTGACCAGAGAAGGTGAATGTTCACCTTTTACTGTACTGATCTCCACTTCCCTCTGCCTTTTACAGAAATAAGGCAGAACCGTGAGGGTATCACATGGTAATCCCATGACACTTTAAAATATACCTCATTATGAATGTTACAGTATTGCTGTGTAGTTGCTGGGGTGAATAATCTGTATGATTCAAGGTCTCAATCATTGCCCACAGTTTGTGCCTGTAGCATCATTATGAACACAGAGCAGAAGCTGAGATTCACTCACACATCAGTCCAGCACAGCCTCATGTGCCCAGAACAAACACATCACTGGTTAGGTAACAGGTCAAACATCCTAATTAACCCCACTGGCAGCAATTAACTAGAGGTTCAGTCCAACTCGAGCAGGGTGACAGAACATTTAAATGCTCATTATATTGGACTGAAAGAGTTCCGAGTTCAACTGAACGCTGCCCACAAAAGACCATCTGAGGATCCCCGTTCATTACGTGTTCAAAAAACTCTCTCACCTACTGCACTGACTGCTAGAAACAGGTACCCCACAGCACCAAACGCTCTGTTATAGTGAAAGAGAAACAGTACTCTGACTTATGTTTCTGTCTACTTAGAAAATGCTTCTAACTGTAACTAGACAAAATTCATCTTTTATCATTTAAGAGAGAAGACAGGAAAATAAAATAAAGTAGTTAGATATGACCTATTAATACTCAATAAAATTACCCAGATTTTAAACTGACTTTGTCTTTTCTGGTGCTTGCCTGTGAGAAACTCATGATGCAATATTTTTAGCATGATTTAAGGATCATTTATGTCTGCAGTGGCTGTAGAAGCACAAGCTGTGTTTGAGGTTTTGATGAGACTTGCGTGTCTCTGTGCATTACCTGCGAGGGATGTAGGTAAGGTTCAGGAGAGGCCAGGTTAGTTTGCACAGATAAACTCTTTTCTAACAGCGTTTGGGGAAACGCTAGTCTGTCCAGGGTGGCACGTTTCCAGTGGCCATCTTGTTGTGCCAGGGCCTCGTCTTCACTGTATGCCCGCACAACTGGGCCCGGCAGAGGCAGGGGTGTGGCCCCGTCGCTTTCATACCCATCTTTCCCTCCCAGGTCAGAGGACACGCCCCCTCGCTGATGTAACAACTGCTGAGCTTCCCAGGCCAATCGGGCTTGAGTTATCATCGCCCCAAGGCCGGATCCCATACCTTCCCCTTCACCTCCAGGGAGAGATGGCTTGCGGTTCTTTCGCTTTCGGTTGACGCCGTTGATGTCGTGACTGTGCTGCAGGGTAAAGGAGCCACCATACGACATTCCAGCTGACAAGCTATTGGAGCTGGTTGTCCCGTAGCTCAGCAGACGTTCTGTTGTCCTAAACCGAGGGGTGGAGCCTGACTGCTCAACATAAACTAACTGTTTTACATATTCTCGCCCAGCTGCGCTATACTCTCGTCCACTAGAGTTGTAATCCCGCCCACCAGAGCTGTAGTCCCTAACAGCGGTGCTATAATCCCGCCCACTTGAGCTATAGTCCCGTCCTACAGAGCTGTAGTCCCGCCCACTTGAGCTGTAGTCCCGATCTCCTTTACTTGCTGTCTTCTCTGGCGTAGAGCTTCGCTGTCTTGTCAAAACTAGTTGACCATAAGGAGATGTACTTTGTTTGGGGGAGTGGTACAAACCTGGCTTTCGTACCGGTGACCTGTCTGTGCCATAAAAGGCGGGGTCACAATGCATGTCAGTAGGCGGCTCCTCATAAATGGGTGGGGACTGATATTCTGAGGGTGGTTCCTCATACAGAGGAGGCTCATAAGCATAGTGAGGAGATGATGGTTGAGAATCCCCTGAGCAACGACGCTGAGTCCCGCCCAACTCCACCCTCTTTAGGAATGGGGATTGTGATTGGGTGCGGTCAGGCAGGGATTGGGGTGTGGCTTCAGGGTCTGAAGGAGCATTGCTGGATGACTGCCTGGAGCGTGGAGAAGAACCGGAATATCCATTTCCCTGTGTCAAAAAACTGGGTTCCCGATCCGACACCTTGATGAGCATCCTGTCTCTGGTCCCAGTGCCCCACCTGAACCTGAGCAAGAGAAGAAACACACACACACATTCTCTGTGTTTATTAAAGGGGTCATATTATTATCTACATACACACATATTCTGTATTGATTTTTAATTTAAACCCCATGATTTGGTGTCAACCTGGTCAAAACTGTAAGTCTGATCACTCAGATACTGTAATGTCAAACATCTCTCTTCTCAACATGATTTAATGGATTATGTCTGTTGCACAAATGACACCAAAGAAAATTCTACTAAATATATTTTTGTTAAAAGTTCTTCAGGAGCAGTTTTCAAGATCTAAGGGGTCTGTGAGTTTAGAGCTTTATTGGAAAGGTCTCTGGGAGTTAAAGAGAAAAGGAGTGTGTAAAATCAATTAAATTTTGGCTGCTATTACAACCTTTTGAAAAGTCCCCATGACCTCACTGGATTACACAGCCAAGTGTGTATACATGTATATGGGTTTGTGTGTGAGTGTGTGTATGATGTGTGTGTTCCTCTAGTAGCCGGATTAAAACTCAGACAAAAGGAACTCTTCTGAGAAAGAGACCCAGTACAAAGTAAGTAGTGTTTTCCTCTGGATGTAAATTATTCATGGATATCCGACCTTTAAATCAATTTACACATTCTCTGTTTTTCTCCTCTCTCGTTGCAGACGCCTCCTCCTCTGTCACACAAAATCATTTCACCATCCTCTTTTCTCTGTCCTGCTCCTGTGGGATGAAACTCACACTGTTTGAATGTTAAATGGTGAAGCTGCAGTGTTGTGCTGCTCTACTCTGACTGTCTCACTCTCATTTCATTCAGTAATGCACAACATCAGCGCATCAGACATTAAGTGTGCAGGTGCCTGAAATGCTAACATACCATATACTGTATATTGACTACTACACACTGATTACTGCATACTGAATACTACACACTGAATACTGCATACTGAATACTACACACTGAATACTGCATACTGTATACTGCATACTGAATACTACACACTGAATACTGCATACTGAATACTACACACTGAATACTGCATACTGAATACTGCATACTGAATACTACACACTGAATACTGCATACTGAATACTACACACTGTATACTGCATACTGAATACTACACACTGTATACTGCATACTGAATACTACACACTGTATACTGCATACTGAATACTACACACTGAATACTGCATACTGAATACTACACACTGAATACTGCATACTGAATACTGCACACTGTATACTGCATACTGAATACTACATACTGTATACTGCATACTGAATACTACACACTGTATACTGCATACTGAATACTACACACTGTATACTGCATACTGAATACTACACACTGAATACTGCATACTGAATACTACATACTGTATACCGCGTACTGAATACTATATACTGCATACTGAATACTATATACTGCATACTGTATATTGAATACTGTATACTGCATACTGAATACTATATACTGCATACTGAATACTATATACTGCATACTGTATACTGCGTACTGACTGCTTTGTTTCAAACAGAGAATGCATTACACAGCGATAAATGTTTTACACAATATTACACTACACTGTTGTCACATAAGCTCATTGTGTTGTATGTTTAATTTAGCAAACAGCCTCCAATTATCCTCTCGAGACATAAATTTACACGCTTTTAGCATGTAAAGTTTGCTAAACACAGGGAGTAACAGAAGTAAAGCTGTACTGAGACAGGAAGTAGTTTATCTCTGATATTCAAACATATCAAAATAATCAAACAAATATATAAACAGCCAAGAGGTTGTCATGTTTAAGAGTCTCTGAAGACTGTCAGACACGGATGAGAAACTTCACTGAAATGATGGAATGAAAGGAAATATCTGAATGAAATCTAAAGTATCTGAAGAAATGTCTGATGACATCAGCAGAGATTCAGAGGTGATGATGTCATTCCTCACCTCTCTCCCTCCTCGTTGGCTGAGGTTTTCTCTTCCTGCTCCTGTGATGATGTCGTACTGACGCCGCTGCGGGCAGGGCTGCTGTCAGCTGAGGCGCTGGTTGTCATGGCAGCAGGGGGCGGAGTCATGTTAGTGTTCTGCTTTAAGGTCTGGAGCTTGGCGAGTGGAATGATGTCACAGCTGTGTGGGCGGTGCCAGACAGTGCGTTGAGTAGAAGCGTTGTAGTAGTAGAATCTGGAGGTTTTGGAGTCGAAGAGCTCCCACCACTGATCCTGCCCACTGCGCTTGATCTGCACCCCCGCCGGGGCGTCCCACACACACTCGCCCGTCAGCAGGTTGGCATACATGCGCTCTCGAGTGCGAGGCTCGATGATTTCCACCCATTCCAACCTGAACACACAGACAGAAACACCTCACTGAGCAGATGAATCTCACAACAACATCAGTGGCTTGTGTCTCATTCACAGCTGTGAGTGAAGACTGACAAACTACAGACCCATCATGACATGAATCTCAAACACACACACACACAGCAGAGCTGCACACATCGGTGCTCTTTCCTTCATTCTTTGCTGAAGAGTATTTGAAATGACAGCTTTCAGGTTCTGTGTTTGCTGAGATGTTGTTGTTATTGTGTGTGATACTCAACCACTTAATCTCACAGTAAAATTCTTCTGATCTCATAATCAAATCTGCTCTAATCCTAAATAACCTGATCGCTCATATCCTGCTGAAAGCATTTATGGGAAGCTGGTCAGAGGGGATTCTGGGTAATCTGATCTGTCTGCATAATATGGTCAGACTCCACTTCAGAATTTCTGACCTAATGGATCTTCAGATAGATTCAGTATTAATCTCTGCCCATAAGAGAAGAGTCACTTTACTGAAGATCACAGATACATCAGAATGAAATACTCCTATACAGCACACTGCCTAGTTTTAGTATGTGAAACAGTACACAGTATGCAATGATAAACCATTAGTATGCTACACTGCTGTTGGCATGCTGCATGTTTAATTATGTGGTGGAGTGCAGTTATCAGAAATGAAAAATGATTATCAGTTAACACAGAGAAATAATTAATACACACAGTCAGAGAAAGTTATGTTGCCGTATTCTAACAGACTGGTTAATGTGTGTTCACCTGATGGCTGTATTCAGACATGTTTCACAGACCTCCTCCACCTGCAGTAAGTCAGACAGACCACACCCACTCTCACAATATTCGTCCAGCCAATGATCATATTCAAACACTGTGAATCTTGTCTTTCTGTTCTCTTTGAGAACTGAGACAGTATTTACCCATCATTTACCAAGATCATTTGGTGTCTCTTTATTGTCTCAATTTGTGCATTTCTCTGCACATAATCAATTACACTACTAATAGAGTGAAAAACACAGGAAAGATCTTATAAACACAACAAAACATCCACACAGAAAACCAGCACACGTTACATATCCAGTGTGAACCGCACGTGTTGCACTGGTGACAAATCTGAGGTCTGAAAATAACCCTATCTGTGCTGAACGTGTGTGAAAATCCAACTGTGCAAATAAACATTTCAATCATTTTTCAAGTGTTAATGTTGCTAAGAATACGAAATAGCCACACACACAAAAACACACACTCAAACACACTCACACAGACACACTCACACTGAAACACACACTCACACTGAAACACATACACTCAAACACACACTCACACTGAAACACACACAAACACACTCACACTGAAACACATACACTTAAACACAGTTGTTGTCTGATGCTATATAGCACACATCCTGAGGTACAAACACACTCTGTTTCTGGATCTCTCCACATCTGTCCTCTTGTTGTCTTTCCCTCACTGAGTTTCCAGAATTAAGTTTAAAGGCCACCTGCCATTTTTAGCATATGTGACATTTTGCAAAGATTCATCAACTGTTTGGATCTACAATCTGAATCCAGAACAGACAGAACATGGAAACATGAGTCACCGAATGATGATGCGATCATAAGTGTGAATGTAAAGATCACACTGTACATCAGCTAACAGACCTCATGTCAACATGTCATTCTCTTCATGTTTATGAGGTCAGGAACAGAACACACCTGTAGCCTGTTGCTAAGAGCTGAAGAAACTGTGAGGGCTGCCTGTCTGTGTTCACATCAACATGATGATGTTAGAGGGTTCTGAGTGGTTGCCAGGTTGCTGTTGCTAAGGTGTTTTGAGTGGTGTTAAGGTGTTTTTAGCTCAGTGCAAAGTGGTTACTAACAGGCCTTAGTCAAAAGAGCTCATGTTAAAATCTCTCTGACATCAGATCTCTAGATATGACTCTCTTTCAATACAGGTCTATCAGACAGTTCTGTTTCCAAATCATGGACGCTGTCCATCAAGACTCCTGTTACAAACAGTAGGCAGCAAATCTCTAATGTGAGATAACTTACTGGCCAAATTCTAAGACAGCATCTGAAGGCAGGGCAGAAAAACCCAGAAACACTGACATCACCGAAAAAAACAAGCCAACAAGGTGCTATGCGTGTCTTCCTGCTAACAGAGATTATCTGAAAGTAGTCACTTAATTTCAGTTTCGATGATAACTAGGTAGGCAGCTGTGCATGTAGGCAGTAGACAGCCAGGCAGCATCAAGGTTTTGGAACACTGTAGAGTTTCTGTTGTGACCCATTTTAGAAATGTTGGTCTGTTTAGGCTTTTGGTCTTACTGGTCAAAAAACAAGAGCTGCAGCCACACACACATACCTTTACTATCTAAATGGGACTTCTGTTGTTTTTATACACAACTAGTGTAAAACCTATATATATATAACCCTAACAGAAAACTTTCTGCATTTTTACAATTAAAAAAACTTTTTGTTTTTACCAATAAGAACATCCCCAGAGAAAGGCTTTACTCTGATTTGTCAGGTTTTGCTGACTTTTGGGTACAAATTTGTCCACTGTATATGGTAAAGTAAACACACACACACTGGTTTTTAAGGTTCACTACGTACAGAATTCCAAACATTCCAAGCACGGTGAAATCTTTCCTCCACAGACTCCCTGTAATCACACACACACTCTGAGACTTTAACACCCTTCCCCCTGCTCACACATTCACACATCTCAAACAAACCACCTGCTCCCTGATTTCATTTACACACACACACTGAAATGAATTGAAAATGAATTTCCAGCTTTTCGAGTGGTCTAACCTTGAAAACACACATGGAAAAAGATGAAATCCTAAAGAAAGTGTGTGTGTGTGTGTGTGTATTATTACTGACTGACAAACAGACCTGAATAAGACTCTTATTTCCATACAGTAATTTGTTTTATAAACACGTGTTTGCATGAATCTGCTCTGACAGATTTCAGAAGCGAGCTGACAAGTCAACATACATCGTGCAGCTTCATTCACAGAAACTTTTAGATCTGTCTGTTTCAATTTGCTGCTGACACAAAGACTCCAGCAGACAGCTGCAGAACTTAGAAAGACCTTGATTTAGTCAACTTCAGCATGGCAGCACATTTACATTTACGCATTTGGCAGACACTTTTATCAAAAGCAACTTACAGTACATTCAAGTTATACATTTTTTTTGTTTTTATCAGTACATGTATGATACAGTATCAGTACTTGTGCTCCCCTGAGAATCGGACCCATAACCTTTGCACTGCTAACGCAATTATCTACCAGCTGAGCTACAGGAACGCTCTGAAGCACATCTGGCCTTAGCAAAGACATCAATCCCACAAACCACTGCAACATGTATCCTCCATCCCAGAGAGATGCAGATTATAGACAGAATTCACTCAATACTGAGACATGTCATTAGTGAAACCTAATAAAAACAGACTGTGTGTCTGTAGAGCAACATTATCACATTATCTGAATGGAGTTTGTGTGTTTCGCGTAAGCAGTGTGTCAGTATGCGTATGACACTCAGAATGTGTAGAGTGTTTGTTTCAGACACACTAGTGTACTGTATGACATCTTATAAACATGTTCATGTAACTGGAGCTTTCATTCTTAAAGAGACGTGTATGTATTCTCAGTTACATCCTCACTTTCAAAGACCAGACCATTTACTCTCTCAACTCAAAGACACCTTCATTCAACACAAGCACAGTCAAGATGTCTCCTAAAAATAGCAGCACTTCAGGTTGTGTGTATGTGTGGGCTGGTTGTGTGACCTCACAGTTAAGGCTAGTTCTACAGACATCACCATCCCCACCAGACAAAGACATCCCAGCAACAGTCTCCTAGCAACAACAGCCTCTGCGATTCCATGACCCCCATATTCCACATCTGTAGATCAAGTCACACAGCAAGGACACACACTCTCACACGGACACACACACACTCTTAAACACACATGCTCACACGCACACTCTCGCACACACTAACACACACACACGTCTTGTTCTGGACTCAGTAAGCCGTACACTGTCTCATTGGTTCTTTGCTTGGCTCTCTCTCTGTCCGCCACTCTTTGTTTTTCTCTCAGCACTGTCACTTCTCGTCTATTGTTCTGTGTGACTTAACTCTGAATGTTACAGAGTTTCATTGAGTGTTTGTGTCTATATGGTGTGGCAGCAGACACAGCAGCAGATGTGGCAGCAGGTCTCGGTGTTTTAGAGGACAGTAAACAGGCTTCGGGTGGCGTGTGGGCATGTCGAGATGACCAGCTGCTTGGCTGACTGCAGGTTTGATGGCACCTCTGCACATGGTGTTTTGAATGTTGTAACCATAACACACAAATGATATTCATACCAACAGCATGATAAACACCACAGCTTTGAAATGCACATTTCCTGAGAATGACCAATGAGACGAGAGACAGCGGAACAGGGTGTGCTTTCATCCACACACACACTCGACCTCTTCCTAACCCTACATGTTCCTCACTGTGCACACTTCCTACAGCATCACACACCCACTGTAACAGTACACAAGCTCACACACAGCTGGGGTCTTGAAATGGTCTTCAGTTCTGCTATTGAATTAGTCTCCTCAAGCATAACTCCGCCCTCCAAACACCTGTCAACCAAAATGATTTGACAAACTGAGGTTTCTGATTGGCCAGAACAGAAGCATGGGCGGCTCCTTTCACTCTTGTCTTGTTCTGTTTACTGAGACCTTCAGCAGAACGAGCGATTTCTTTATACACGTTGTGTGTAGTTTTCCCTGTTTGTGTGTGTAGTTTCCCCTGTTTGTGTGTGTAATTTCCCCTGTTCGTGTGTGTAGTTTTCCCTGTTCGTGTGTGTAGTTTCCCCTGTTCGTGTGTGTAGTTTCCCCTGTTTGTGTGTGTAGTTTTCCCTGTTTGTGTGTGTAGTTTCCCCTGTTTGTGTGTCATTTCCCCTGTTTGTGTGTGTAGTTTCCCCTGTTTGTGTGTCATTTCCCCTGTTTGTGTGTGTAGTTTCCCCTGTTCGTGTGTGTAGTTTCCCCTGTTCGTGTGTGTAGTTTCCCCTGTTCGTGTGTGTAGTTTCCTGTTTTTGTGTTATTTTTTTTTTCCTGTTCGTGTGTGTAGTTTCCCTGTTCGTTTTGTGTGTTTCCTGTTTGTGTGTGTAGTTTCCCCTGTTCGTGTGTGTAGTTTTCCCTGTTTGTGTGTGTAGTTTCCCCTGTTCGTGTGTGTAGTTTTCCCTGTGTGTGTGTGTGTGTCGTGACCAAAGCTCTGTTTGATAAACATGAAGGGCTTTCCAATATAAATGACGCTTCACATCTCCACATGGTCCGCTGACTTCCTGAACGCTGCCCATGAATAATTCAAACCACGAGATTCGCGACGAGCCACGACGCGTCGCGTCCGCAGGTGCCTCATCCTCCATCACGGGCACGGGCTTACCGCGCCGCGCGTCCCCGCAGTGCGCGCGCCTCGGGGGAACGCATTTGGTAGTTGCGTGTCGGTGATGCGCTTAAAGCCTTTACGACGGACTGACAGAAAATCAACAAAGCAGTCCGGGATTCACAGGCATCAGCCGGCTGATGGGTGTGGAGGGTGTCATCACGAGCCGGACTGAAACCTAGACCCCATTATTTTGGGCACGCACACGTCTGATGTCGACATGCACAGCGTCATTATTAACGCCGTGCAGCTGACATGATAACGCGTCAATACGCGCCCGTCTCACGCCCGCTGCGTCCTCGGCTTCCGGCGGACACTAAATCACTGCATTTCATTTCACCGCCGCCGAACATGTAAAGATGGACGCGGTTCACGGTTACCTCTCAGCCATGGTGCCTCCCGTTTCCCGTGTTAAAACGCAGCGACGGTAATCCACAGCACGTCTGACATGTTGATGGAGGCTCCGCCGCCGCCGCCGCAGTAAAGGCGAATGAACGAGCGCGGGAGCACGCGCTGTCCGCCCGCGTCCCGTCACCACCGACAACCTGACGTCATCATGCGCCTGCAGCGGGCGAGCGCGCAAGGAGGCTGAGGAGGTTACCATGGCAACTAGAGTACGCTCATCTGTGGTACGTCACTAGAAATGAAAAGAAACAGCACACTTAAAATATCTTAAACGTCATTACATAACAAAATATTACTCATGTGAACTTGTGCGGACTTCATATACGCATTTACATTCACATTGACACCAGCTGCGAAAGTGGTTTAGGAAAGTGGAGTGGAAACTTGTTTTGATTTTGTCATCGAATAGAGTTACAGTGACACATCTGTAAGTCTGCCATAAGACTACAAGTACATCTGTGGTCACTGCATTTATCTAATAGTTTTAAAAGTAGTGGAGATACTATCATTTTTTTCAGAAACAGTAAATATATTCATGAACTGTAGAAGTTATTGTGTTATTATCTTTTGATAATTCATATTTTAATGATCAGACTCTCATTACTGACATTATTTACCCCAGCTGCGTTCAAAAAGATTTTCTTCTTGTGACTAGTCATGTTTTAAACAAAACTGGATTAAATTCATTACACTGATTTACTTTATTTATTTTAACATCACAAAATGATGTTGATCGTAAGTGTCTGTCTTTCTGTCTCTTTGATCATGTAAAGGACTTGAAGTTTCAGTTGTGTATGTAGTATTTCCTAAATTAATTCTAATTGAAGAACTTGAAACGCATCACCTCTTTAATAAAAACAGCGCCATCTGGCGTTCACATCCAGCCATTAAAAATACCGTCACACAGCGCTGACACTGAAACGTTATATCTCATGCTGCTAAATAAACAGCGCAAAGTCTGGACAAATATGACTATAGCGCAATATATGACCTCCATCATTACAGCACGTTTCAGCCGGTTGAACCATCAGCGTTTGGCGGAACTGATGCGGGGTGCTTTTGTTTCCTCCGGACTCACAGCGCCGGAACACACTAATATAAACCAGCGGCTGTCTAATGGAGAGGACTTGTAACTGAGGAGGTCATGAGGGTAGTTAACAGCTGCTTTAGTGCTGTTAAGTGGAGGTTAGCCTTCTGCAGGAGTGTGTCCTCATACACACAAGGACAAAGTCCAGAGCCCAGAATCCGAGAGTATTTCTACTATGTCGATCATCAAGGGCAGGTAGTGACTGCACCTGAATACAGAGACTGTAATCTGACGTGCTCTCCATGTTCATGGTGTTTTTTCTCTTGTCAAGCTCTTTCTGGATGATACGAAAGTGAAGAATTTTGTCACCTGCTTCAAAGGTATCTGATCTCACTGCACACATGCGCAGAAGGTCACTGTGACTGACCCAGAGTCAGTCTCTGTGCTGTAAACGGCCGCAGTGTTGTGTGATGCGTTTACACAGCTAATGTATAGTTTAATGTCCTCATGAAATCACGTGTCAGCAGTACAATAACATACACCCTTCAGCCCTTACCCTGTGATGTATATATAATGATTTCATCCTCTTTCTCCTTCTGTACGTAAATCTGCCCTTACAAACACAGGAACGCCATACTGTGATGCAGTAAGATAAGATCCTGATATTCTCTATTCTGTCTTCAGTTTTAGATAACATGAACAAATATTAACAAATGTAGATGTAATGTAGACTGACTACAAGAAAATTCACAGAAGTGGGCAGCAGAGTTTTAAGGGTTAGGGAGAAATTCCCATTTTCATGGTAACAACTTCAGGACTATGTGTAGTTCTTTATTAAGAAATTCTGTTTACAGAAAGTTAAATTGCATGACTTGTGGCTCAGTGTGCCTGATAAAAACACATTTCTTTATTGGGAAAATCAGTGTTTTTTACTTTGAGAACTCTGATGTTTGTATTGGTGTACTGACATTTAAGAGCCACTAACTTTCTGTCTGTTTTGTGTTTATACCAGCACTTCTTAGTTTTCTTCTTCAGCCATCTGAAAGCCAATCAGAGTGGGCACTACCAGCAGGACTTCCTCTCTGTCTGCGGACGCGAGCGCAACTTCCTGCGCTGTGAAGATCAGCCCATCGTCTTCACGCACCTGTCATCAGAGGCGGGGCATAAGGAGCGTCTGTCATACTGTGGGGGCGGGGCTAAGTTGACAGTTCTGTTTCGCCCAGAATCTCTCTTCATGCATCCGGTCAGTGGCAGAGTTTACCACCCGGGCCTGAACGGGGAGGAGGGGTTGGGTTAGTACATTCTGTCCTAGCAATTGAGCTGAGTGGCCACTGAGTATACCAGGGGTCAGGAGAGTACAGGACACCCATCAACACACTTCAGTAAAACTCTTACAAAACTCTTTCCTGTCCAGCGACATGCAGGTGTGAAGCGATTCCTAGTCAATTTCACTGTATGAAATCAATACTGTCAATAAACTACAAGATCTTGTATGTGACCATTCAAGTCCTGAAGTAGAATAAACTGCAGAAATAAATGTGTCTTATGAACCGACTGACAGTTGTTTGGGGAGTCATTACAAATCACCTAGAGCAGAAGTTTCTGAACTGGTACGAAGTGAAAATGAGGGTAGCAACTTTTATTTTATTATTATTATTATTTTAGGACTAAAATAACATTCAAACAGAGTTCACGTATTTCTTACCGGCAAACAATGTGCACACAGTTCTTATGCTTGTGTTTTTTTTTATTAGTCAATAAAAATATAAATGTAATAAGAAATTGATGTAGCTTCTTATTTATGTACCGGGTTTGGCTTTTTGTATATTAGAAAAACGCTAAATAAAAGTTGTCTTGGACTTTTTTGGATCAGTATGCGTGTCTGTGATCAGTATGCGTGTCTGTGATTAGTCTGTGATCAGTATGCGTGTCTGTGATCAGTATGCGTGTCTGTGATCAGTATGCGTGTCTGTGATCAGTCTGTGATCAGTATGCGCGTCTGTGATCAGTATGCGCGTCTGTGATCAGTATGCGCGTCTGTGATCAGTATGCGCGTCTGTGATCAGTCTGTGATCAGTATATGTGTCTGTGATCAGTCTGTGATCAGTATGCGTGTCTGTGATCAGTCTGTGATCAGTATATGTGTCTGTGATCAGTCTGTGATCAGTATGCATGTCTGTGTTCAGTATGCGTGTCTGTGATCAGTCTGTGATCAGTATATGTGTCTGTGATCAGTATGCGTGTCTGTGATCAGTATGCGTGTCTGTGATCAGTATGCGTGTCTGTGATCAGTATGCGTGTCTGTGATCAGTATGTGATCAGTATATGTGTCTGTGATCAGTATGCGTGTCTGTGATCAGTATGTGATCAGTATATGTGTCTGTGATCAGTATATGTGTCTGTGATCAGTCTGTGATCAGTATGCGTGTCTGTGATCAGTATGTGATCAGTATATGTGTCTGTGATCAGTATGCGTGTCTGTGATCTGTCTGTGATCAGTATACGTGTCTGTGATCAGTATGCGTGTCTGTGATCAGTATGTGATCAGTATATGTGTCTGTGATCAGTATATGTGTCTGTGATCAGTCTGTGATCAGTATGCGTGTCTGTGATCAGTCTGTGATCAGTATATGTGTCTGTGATCAGTCTGTGATCAGTATGCATGTCTGTGTTCAGTATGCGTGTCTGTGATCAGTCTGTGATCAGTATATGTGTCTGTGATCAGTATATGTGTCTGTGATCAGTATACGTGTCTGTGATCAGTATGCGTGTCTGTGATCAGTATGCGTGTCTGTGATCAGTATGCGTGTCTGTGATCAGTATGTGATCAGTATATGTGTCTGTGATCAGTATATGTGTCTGTGATCAGTATGCGTGTCTGTGATCAGTATGTGATCAGTATATGTGTCTGTGATCAGTATATGTGTCTGTGATCAGTATATGTGTCTGTGATCAGTATGTGATCAGTATATGTGTCTGTGATCAGTATATGTGTCTGTGATCAGTATATGTGTCTGTGATCAGTATGTGATCAGTATATGTGTCTGTGATCAGTATGCGTGTCTGTGATCAGTATGCGTGTCTGTGATCAGTATGCGTGTCTGTGATCAGTATGCGTGTCTGTGATCAGTATGTGATCAGTATATGTGTCTGTGATCAGTATGCGTGTCTGTGATCAGTATGTGATCAGTATGTGTCTGTGATCAGTATATGTGTCTGTGATCAGTATGCGTGTCTGTGATCAGTATGCGTGTCTGTGATCAGTATGTGATCAGTATATGTGTCTGTGATCAGTATGCGTGTCTGTGATCAGTATATGTGTCTGTGATCAGTATGTGATCAGTATATGTGTCTGTGATCAGTATGCGTGTCTGTGATCAGTATGTGATCAGTATATGTGTCTGTGATCAGTATGTGATCAGTATATGTGTCTGTGATCAGTATGCGTGTCTGTGATCAGTCTGTGATCAGTATATGTGTCTGTGATCAGTCTGTGATCAGTCTGTGATCAGTATATGTGTCTGTGATCAGTCTGTGATCAGTATACGTGTCTGTGATCAGTATATGTGTCTGTGATCAGTCTGTGATCAGTATACGTGTCTGTGATCAGTATATGTGTCTGTGATCAGTCTGTGATCAGTATACGTGTCTGTGATCAGTATATGTGTCTGTGATCAGTCTGTGATCAGTATATGTGTCTGTGATCAGTCTGTGATCAGTATGTGATCAGTATACGTGTCTGTGATCAGTATATGTGTCTGTGATCAGTACATGTGTCTGTGATCAGTCTGTGATCAGTATATGTGTCTGTGATCAGTCTGTGATCAGTATACGTGTCTGTGTACACACATGAGAACCGCGACTGACCCGTTTACAGACAGCAGTGATTTCAGGGCGCATGAAGCAGTTGGGCGGAGACTAGCAGGAGACCCGGAGGAGTCGAGTCCAGGGTCAGCCAGTGCAGGCATGCAGGAGAAAACGCGTACAGACCGCACAGACTGACGCCGAAACCCGAGAAAATGGCGACCTGTGAAGACGGTGACCCGTGTGCGGCCCTCGGGCGCTCTGTAATGGACCGGGTTCCCCCGCTGCTCACGGATCTCTACCAGTTCACCATGGCGTACGCGTACTGGCGAGCGGGCAGACACGGCGAGCCCGCCGTGTTCGAGCTCTTCTTCCGGGAGAACCCGTTCGGCGGAGGCTTCTCCCTGTTCGCCGGTCTGAGCGACTGCTTGACGTTCCTCAGAAACTTCGCGTTCTCCGATGAAGGCGAGTATGGACTCGTGCCTCAAAACTGAGGGCGCTACACGAACTGCAGCGTTTCTGAGCGTCAAAGACATCGAGTGAGCTGCCTACCTAGACAGCATTTGTGTTACAGATCATAGTAAAGTGTGTAGTGAACTCGTTTCAGGATTTAGTTTTGAGCACGAAGACTCAGAAAGCAGATACGATCTTACGGCACGTGACCCGAAACCTAGTGGGCTGTCTTCTGGGCCCAGAACTGTCCACAATGAGCGTGTGTCTGCTTTGTTAAAAGATCTAGACAGCACTTTGAACCACATGTGTGCACGACAAGTTTGGCTTACAAGGTTTTGATTAACAGTTGAACTAGTTTTCGAGTAAGAATGTGACTGTCTGTGGTGAGAACATGTTCCACAGAAACTTCATCTGACACGGTGACCTTCACAGACAGATCTGCTCAGACTCCTGCAGAACGTCCTGAACCAGCCAATGAGATCTCTGGACAGTGACAGGAGGTGTGGCTTAAGCCAAGTCTTCAGGTAGAAGGTTCATGTTTATATCATGCACCGCAGTGCTAGAGACCATACAGGGTGACAGTCACGTTGCCCCTCGACCTCCAGCAGTTTTACTGGTGCATGTTCTTGGGTCTTCACACGTCTTGTCATGGTGAATGGATTGCATCACAGATCAAGGGTCAGGCAGTTAGTGATGTCGAATGGCGGTGTATCTCTGTCTGTGTGTTCACTCTGTGTCTGTGTGTGTGTTTCAGACGTGGAGTATCTGCGCTCTGTTCTTCCAGCAGACACTGATCCAGATTTCTTCTCCTATCTGAAGGAACTGGACTGTTCATCTGTCTCTGTCTCAGCAGTGTCTGAGGGCTCTGTCGTCTTTGCCAGAGTATGTAAATGAACAGAGTAAATCTTCTGGAGTGAGACAGGTTGAGTGCTGTGTGTAATGTTTGTTGTGTTCAGGTTCCTCTGCTGGAAGTATCTGGACCACTGGCAGTAGTTCAGCTGCTGGAGACCAGTCTGCTTTGCCTGGTTAACTATGCCAGGTATATGCCTTTGTTTCTTTAAGTAATCAGACACCAGTTAATACACTGTTCATGTAATATCTGTAGCTGATTGTGATGGTTTTACTCACAGAAGTGTATCACAAACTGAATGTATAATTGAAGGTTGTGGATTCTCTCTCTTTCCTGTCAGTCTTGTGTGCAGTAATGCGGCTCGGTTCCGTTTAGCTGCAGGTCCAGCTCGTAGATTAATGGAGATGGGTCTCAGAAGAGCTCAGGGTCCAGACGGAGGGCTGACAGCATCCCGCTACACATACATTGGTGGTACGTGACATAGCATGTTTTTCTACAGAATACTGGTCTGTATTCTAGTCAACACCTACAGTCATCTAGAAGTAAATCATTTCTGTTTCTAAATCTCATGGAACTCTGTTATAAGACTATA
Source organism: Chromobotia macracanthus (assembly GCA_036877525.1). Classification (NCBI taxonomy): domain Eukaryota; kingdom Metazoa; phylum Chordata; class Actinopteri; order Cypriniformes; family Botiidae; genus Chromobotia; species Chromobotia macracanthus. The sequence goes on from JAZGTH010000078.1 coordinate 728,976, forward strand.
TGGTGCTTTTCAGTTCTTTCAGATGATCTAATCTGCATATAAAGAGAAAGTTTACCTCTATCATTCTCTCAGGGTTTGATCTTACGAGTAATGCTCTCGCTGGCTGTCTGTTTGGAATTCCAGTTGCAGGCACCATGGCACACTCCTATGTCACTTCCTTTTCCTCCCTGGAAGAGGTGTGGCCACAGGTGTGTTGTGAGGTCACTTCATATGGGTGGGGCTGTTACAGTGTCTGATACAGTGTACTGGTATAGTATACTGTATGTATAGTATAGTATACTGATACAGTGTCTCATGAAAGCTGAGATATTGATGACTGTTGTAAATGCGTGTGGTGATGCACGTGTGCTGTTTATTTGTCCTGGCAGACGCTGGTACCAGTGGGTGGTGGTGACAGTATTGACTTTATCAGTCTGGTAAAGGGCCGGCTGACCTCTGTGTGTCAATTATTGGGGTCAAAGACGAACCTCATTAGAGAGGGTGAGCTGGCAGCGTTCCTGTCGTACGCCATTGCTTACCCTTACAACTTTCTGCCTGTGATTGACAGCTACAGTGTCAGCTGGTAAGACATTCTCAGAGGAATGCTTTCATACAGAAATAGAAAAAATCAGAGGAGTAAAAGCTGTTTCTAAGAAACACTATAGATATTTGAAATTGACACCCAAAAACCAAATATTCACCAAATGGTTTGTTTGGGAGTTGATTTTTTGGGGAGTTTGTTTGGGAGTTGGTTTGTGTTTTCAACAGCATTTCTCAGTAATCACTTACTGCACCTTTAACCAGTGTTTAATGTTTTAGCTCTTTGTAGATGATTGTTGTTTGTGTGTGTGGTGCGCTGCAGCAGCGGCTTGCTGTGTTTCTGTGCTGTGGCTTTGGCTCTGTGTGACCTGCAGTATCAGCCGCTGGGTGTCAGGCTGGACAGTGGAGATCTCTGCACACAGTCCCTGGAAGTGCGGCGAGTCTTTAAAGAATGTAGCAAACAGTGAGACACTCTCCCTTCACAGCAGCTCTGATTACAGCTCTGTTATTACACACACAGTTGACTGAGACAAGCTTCACTCTCTGATTATTAAACTCATCCTGACTATCCTGTAAATGATCCACCCAGAACACATTATCAGAAGCTTGGCAGTACCCTAGAAACCACCCAGAACACCCTAGAAACTGCATAGCAACGCACTGACAGCCACTCAGAGTATAGCAGTGTGTTGCTGTGTTGCTGTGCAGTTCCTAAAAGCTCCTGGCTGGCACTGTACTGCAGCAGCTGCTCTCACATTCACTGCAGAACGTGTACAAATCTGCTGTTTCTCTGTCTGTAGATTCAATGTACCTCAGTTTAAATCTCTTATCATTGTCGGCACAAACAGCATTTCTGAACAGAGTCTGGATGAGCTCAACAAAAAAGTAAGAGCTCTTCACTTGATGTTCAAATTAACAACATTCATCTGCAAGTATATGACCTCTCTCTCACTTTCTTTTTCTGTCTGTCTTTCTGTGTTTGTCTCTCTGTTTCTGTCTCTCTCTCTCTCTCTCTGTCAGGATAATGAGATTGATGTTGTTGGGGTGGGAACTCATCTTGTCACATGTTCCCGTCAGCCGTCTCTGGGGTGTGTTTATAAGGTAACTGCTCTCCAGTCCATCTTAAACATGACCTCAAAGTACATGACATCTTAATACTGTCTTGATTTTGTCTGTCCTGCTTTACTGGGCATCAGTTCAATTGCAAAAAAGGTTTTGTCTTTATTAAATCTTTTTAAAATGTGATCATTTTTCCCCTCTCTGAAACGTCTTTCGTCACCTAAGCAAAAGTAGCTGTTTCAGGCTGCTGTTGTTGGTAATGCATTCTTTTGACTAGTTAACAGTAATTTAATGCTGGTTAGCATTAATCTAACACAGATAATAATGATGCTTAACATTCTGTTTAAAGTGACTCTCATTACAGTTGATAGAGGTCAGAGGCCGACCCAGGATGAAGCTGAGTGAAGATCCAGAGAAGAGCACATTACCAGGCAGAAAATCTGTTTACAGACTTTTGGATGCGGATGGTGAGTTTCTGCAGCAATCTCTTTATTCATTCGCTCTCCTGCTCTTTGTCTTATTTATAATAATTTGTCATCCGTATATCTGATTTCTCTGTGTATTTAAAGGTACAGTAAGTTTGCTGGTTGGTGTAACAGTAGTCTTTGTACCGTCTCCTATTCAATGAAACATTTACAGTATATTCATGATGACTTTGCTGACAATATACATTATGTAACATCATAAATGATCACAGTGATGTTACAGTGGTTCTAATAAGTTTCTGTTTGACAGGTCATCCACAGATGGACCTGATCTGTCTGTCTGAAGAACCAGCTCCAACAGCAGGCATGTCACTCAGCTGTTTCCCTCTAGTGCAGGCGAAATCAGCTCAAACGGTCACACCTGCTCAAGTAATCAGCTTACGATTAGATGTCTTCACCTGTGGTCAGGTACAAAAATTACCAGTAAAACAAAATGAATTTTAACACTTGGCCTGAAGACTATAATGAAAACTATCAGACAAGCTAAAAGCCACACGCTTTCGCAGGGTCTTTGCAGTGATTTTCTGTGATTGTGTGCACAGATCACAGGTCACATAAACAGTGCTTCAGAGAGCCGAGAACATGCCCAGATTTCTCTTCAGATGCTGCACCCTCATCACAAAAGACTGCAAGAGGCGCACAGTTACACCGTGAGTTCTGACCTTCATTCTGCACTGAAGGGTGGCCTGGAGAAATGCCTGACTGAAAGTGTTTCTTAACCTCTTCTTACAGGTCGCTGTATCAGAGCGGCTGAACTCTCTGATCTCTGATATCAAAAGAGGAAACGGTAAAGGAAGCAACTTCCTGCTGTCCAACTGAAGCATCTGGCTTTCTCAAAATCTCATCCAGCTGTGAAAGTGTCTTGAAATCTCATTGTTCTTAAATGGCCCGATTAAAAGAGAGCAGAAATGCTGCATGTTTCTTTGCACTGCTCTGTATTGTCCAGTGGCATTGATGTAACTCTCTGTGGAATATGCTACATCTCTGCTGATAAATAACTAATAAACTTACTAATCAACTCATTGATTTCTATTTGTACTGCATGCATCACAGTGATTTTAATAGGTAAGTGCACTGACGCAGAACTTTCAGATGTTTGTTTCTGCTTAACAATAAATTTGATTTCTGTTAGAACCAGTTCTGTTCAATTCACTGGTGTAAACTTTAGAGAATTACATTAATTCTGGATTGTAGATGCAAGTGAACGATGTGATATTGGACTCCATATGTGAAGCTTTATTTTTCAGAATGGACTATTTTAATTATTATTTTACACCTATATATGAGGAATATTGATAAAGTACACGGTCAACATAATTGACATTAGACTTAGATTTGGCATTGAGATTGTTAAACTGTAATGTAAACAGAAGTGAGATGAGAGCTTGACTGACGTTCAGAAATAAGCGAGTCTGACCCGCAGATGCCTGCTGTTGCCAGGGGCAACGGTTTTTTCCGCTCCAAATCGCCTTAAGTCCCACCGCAGTCTTCTCATTGGGTCGTTCCTCTGTCAGGCGGATCTATGTCTCGGTCTGCGATTTGCAAGCGTACATGTCAATCAGCAACGGCGGCGTTCTATTGGCTGAATCGCACAGACTCGACGCAAGAGGTCAGCGGCGGCTCGGGCGCGTGCAGGCAACAAGTGGATGTTGTGATGTGGAGAAAGTCTCAGTTCTCAGATCAGCTACATGCGCTCGCTCGTGGGGCAGGTACGAGCTCAAGCCTCTGCGGAAGTGAAGGAGAGCAGCGGCTGAGCTCCAGTTTGTTGTCTAATTGCTGCGTTTGGGGGATTTGCGGCTGAGTTTGCGCAGTTTGGTCATGTGCGCGCGACCTGGTGCGTTTTTGTGAGTGCACGCGCCTATGCGCGAGCCCGACTCAGAGTTTTCATCCCAAGAGAAAGAGTGAAAGTTGCTCAGACAGACAGACGGACAGACAGACAGACAGACAGACAGACAGACAGGACAGACAGACGGACAGACGGGCGGGTGGATGAAGGTTCATGATGTCTGATTCTGGATCAGATGATGATGTAACTGAGCTCAGAGCTGAGCAGGGGGGCTCCACAGAATCAGTCCGGAAGGTAAGAGCATTTCACAGCAGTTCATAACTGTTATGTCATTACTGTATCGATTACTGTATCGATTACTGTATTCCTACACATTGCTTTCCAGGGCGTGTTGAACATGTACTGTAGTATTCTTAATATATTCTATACTATAATACTATAAGAATTTTGGAGTACCATGTAAATACATGAATATGATAATCGTTCAGTACTGTGGTATGTATCAGAGTAACTTTATTACCATCTGATATCGCCACATTACAACCACAATCCTGTTTAAAAGCGTTCAAGCAGCCACTGATATAGAGTGTAATTATTTGTCTGTATCTAAGGGTATTAAAGGCATTCAAACATTTTTCATTGAGTACATATAAATGTCAGGTATACGAAGCACAACCCAAATGCTTCAGATCCGATACTGATACGGGGATTATACTGTATCCAGTAGATACAGGTGATGATATGGCAGGTGTGTGTGTGTTTAAGGGATGTGACCCTCACGTTTCAACCCAGCGCAGTAAACTGCAGCAGCGGAGAGCTAAACTTAACCAGCAGATTAACCATGAGCTGCGTCTGCGCAGTGGAGCAGAAAATCTCTACAGGTATGTACACACACTGCCCAGCATGACCCAGAACCAACAGGAAGTGACCCATCACACGCCTCTCTGTTCTGCCCTGTTTATGTGCCGTGGTGCCTTTGTGTGTTTTGATAAGCATGTGTTTAGGGGAGGGGTGTACTGCATGTCACACTGTAGTATGTACAAGTGTGTGTTTGTGTGTGTGTGTGTGTGTGTGTGTGTGTTTGCAGGGCCAGCAGTAATCAGAAGGTGAAGGAGACTGTGGCATTAGAGTTGAGTTTTGTCAACTCAAACCTTCAACTTCTAAAAGAAGAACTAGAGGAACTGAACAGCAGTATGGACGTCTACCAGACTGAGAGGTCTCACATACACACATACACACACACACATTTTGCAAGTCTTTTAGCTGTGTGGAACAGCTGTGCAAATGATGAACATGTACAATGTCACATGAGCTTCAAGAAGTAATTTACATCTTAAATAGTTAAAGTTGGAAGTCAGTGTCTGTCTAGTCGTTCAGAGTGAAGATCTGTTAGTAGTTTTCCTGAGACTTGTTTAACTAGTAGTATGCAGATGTTAAACTCTGTCAGATAAATCTTGCTGTTGCAGTGAGACAGTAAACGTTCCCATGATTCCACTGGGCTTGAAAGAGACTAAAGAGATTGACATGCTGGTTCCTCTTCAGGTGAGATGAACGTTCTGCTCAGTCTCTCACAGACTCTACTGAGGACTTCATTTAAAGTTTTCTCTCTCATCAGGATTTCATCCGTCAACATTACAGTGAGGATTCCTCTTTGTACCTGAAAGAGATCCGGGATTTCATGGAACTCAGACAGGTGAGGGTCACAGTCCACATGAAATGTGACGTACAGTACTTCCAAAGAAACGGGTTGTTTCAAGAAGGATTATACAAAGGAAAGATAGACCAGCGATTGTTTTCTAATGAACCGTACACAGTAAGACCAGGAACATGTGATTAAGAAAGTATTGTCAGTTTTACAGACATCTGACTAGTAACTGCAGTAATTATCACTGACGGTATATCTGTGAGAACTTCATGTGTCAGAACATTATCTATGCTTCAGTAAGCTGACAGTGATGTGGGTGACCTCTGACCTCCTCACAGGCCATGAGAACTCCCAGTCGAAATGAGGCGGGCCTGGATCTGCTGATGGAATATTACAATCAGCTCTGTTTCCTGGAGCAGCGCTTCTGTTCACCCCACAGAACTCTGGGAATTCATTTCCACTGGTGACACATCAGATACATCAGTATAGTGTGTTTCTGTTGGTGAGATCTGGATTATAGATCATGTGTTGTTGTACTGCAGGTATGATTCTCTGACTGGGGTGCCTTCGGTTCAGAGAGCGCTGGCCTTTGAGAAAGGAAGTGTTTTATTCAACATTGGAGCACTTCACACCCAAATTGGAGCCAGACAAGACCGTTCTACACTGACTGGCATCCAGAACGCCATTGATGCTTTCCAGAGGGCAGCAGGTAAAGTCTCTCTGCCTGTCTGTCTCTCTGCCTGTTTATCAGTAATGAGTTATGTGGAGACACATGACACAGTTTCCTGAGAATGACTTGTGTGTCAACATCTAGACAGTATTAAACGAGGTCAGATGTTTTAACAGATGTTTTGTGTGAAAGGATCCTGTTTTAGATTGCAGTACCAGAGATGTAGACCAGTACCTCTTCACTTCTTTGTGTGTGTGTGTGTGCGCAGGGGCCTTTCTTTTCCTGCAGGAGAATTTCTCTCATGCACCCAGTCTGGACATGAGCAGCTCTGCTCTGAGCATGCTGGTGCGTCTTATGGTGGCTCAGGTAACAGTGAAAGTGTGTTGAAGTGTGTGTCTGTAGGAATATTCAAGTAAATGAACAGTATGTCATAACATGGATGTAACAGGAGTGTGTTTGGAGGGCTGATTGTGTCTGTGTTGTTGGGTGTCATTGGCAGGTTCAGGAGTGTGTGTGTGAGAACATCATTCTGAACATACAAGACAACAACATGAATGTTCTTCTGCATGCAGCCCAGGAGACAGCGAGGGTACACACACACACACACACATACATACACACACACTGATGAATGAAAACCCCATAACATAGATTTGTCTTTGTGTGTGTGTGCAGGTATCAGACGTGTATTCTCTGGTTCTTCAGGCCATGTCAGTACCTTTACTAAAAGACTATGTTCCGTTCTCCTGGATCTCAATGGTTCAGGTCAAAACTCATCATTTCCGAGCTCTTGCTCATTACTACGCAGCTGTAGCTCTGTGTGACTGCTCAGGTGAATCTTCTGTCTTCCACACACCACCAGTACAATATCAGTACAGGTGGAACAAGAGAAAAGTGTGAATGTCTAACAATAACTAAACAGTCACTCATCAGAATGTAACTTCAACTGATGCTGTTTCATGTGGACTAGCTGTCTTAAACAGACTAATGTGGCCGATTGTTTGGCCTTCCAGGTCTGATAGATGAAGTTGATGATGTTGAAGGCAGAGAGATTAATGCTCTCATACAGATACACACCAGATGGCCAGACAAACTGAACCTACAGGATCCAGAGGACAGACGGAGACTCGGTTAGTCGGTTTTCAGTACTAAACTCTAGTTACAGTGTGTGTTAGTGTGTTAATGATGTTTGTTTATATGAAGGTAAAGCTCATCTGCGTAAGGCCATCATACGGCATGAGGAGGCCCTGCGTCTTCACAGTGTGTGTAAAACTCTTCGTAAGATGGACATCCTTCAGGAGGTTCTGTCTCACGCTCACTCCTGCTCTCTGCAGAAATACTCAGATATTGATCAGGAGGATGATTTCTGTGAGGCTGCAGAAGCTCCAGACATTCAGTGTGAGTGTTTAACAGGCTGCTCCTGCACCCAATGTTTGATCTCAGTTAAATCCCCAGTCTGCTCTGTTTGTGCTGCTTTCTGTACTTCAAGACCCACATGAAGGCTAGTGGACTAAAATTATGCTAATCATGCTACTGCTAGCAATATTACAGACTGCTGAAGTGTTTCAGCTGACCTCTGACCTGTCTCCTACAGCTCACACACAGCAGAAGCCTGATATTAAAACCCCAGATTTCAGTGCTGTCAGAGTGACTGATATTTTCCTTCGACTGGTAACACACACACACACACACACACACACATACACACACACAAAGATGGCCGCAGTAATGCTACAGAACCATGTGACATTCCACTTTGTTGTACAGGGTCCACTCACTGTGTTTTCTGCTCGAAACCGCTGGCTAAGGCGTCACGTGTGCTTGTTTCAAGGAGAGGCAGGACTTGGTCTTACACTTCGAGGTGATTCACCGGTTCTGGTTGCCGGGGTGTTGCCAGGGGGATGTGCTGCGGTAAAAGAAGTTTGCGTCATTACTACTTTTTCTTACTGTGAATTAATGCATATTTTATTTTTGGGATGAACATGTGAAATGTTTAATCCCATAATTATATATACTGTATAGTTATACAATATATTTAAATAGTGCATATATACAGTAATACATATATTATGTATATGCTTGTATGTGTGGGTATATAACTATGTGTTTCAGGAGGCGGGGCTTCGTGAGGGTGATTATATCATAGCTGTGAATGGTGCAGACTGCAGGTGGGCAGAGCATGCAGAAGTCGTTCATGCCCTGAAGAACTACACAGAGAGGGGATTAGACCTCGACGTCATCACTTTACAAACACATGAGGTATGTACTGCGCCCAAACACACAAAACTACAAACACATGAGGTACATACTGTGTCCAAGTGTCCAGGTGTGATCTTGAAACCAGAATGAACTCAATGTAACTGATTGTTAATGTTTTCATACAGATGGAGAGAGGGATGATTCTGTCACCCTGTGTTGATAAAGAGGGTCAGTCAGGCAGTCAAAAGAAACTGGGCCGGGAAAATGAGCGCTCCCTGTGGAGCTGGAGGAGAGGGGGGGTCACCAGGAGACTCGAAAACACTTTCAGCCTTTCCTTTAGAAACTTCAATCAGAGGGAATCCATGTAGTGAGAAGATGAGGAACAAAGCAAAAATAAGATAAGCACTGTTTTACTCTCTGGATTTGACTACGCAAGTCAACATAGCAGTGCATAGATGATTGTATGCTTACATACAGTTTCGGTTTGATGAGACCGAATGATAGCACAATTGTATTTTATTTCCTGTTCACTTCTCATTCAAAAAGACAAAAGCAAATCTGGTGTTGTGAAAGCAAACAGAAGATGATATCTCAGTCAGGATGAGAAGATTTTGTTGTCCAGCAGAATGAAGTGTGAGCGTTGTTGCATTAGATAAGAAAATATCAAAGCAGATGGTAGAGCTGTAGAGCTTTCAAACCTCACAAACCTCTTTTTAAATTTTGTTTTAAATATAGCTTGTGCCATTTTCCTTTAAAATGTATTGTCTTTTTATGTAATGACATTTAGACAATTTGATGTGTTTTTGGAGCCGATGTATCGTAGAGTCTTGTGTTGTGTGTCTGTTGGATGCAGCAGATCTTTGGTCTTCAGGTGTTTATAAGCTGTAATGAGGCTGTAATCGTCACAAGATAGCAGTGAGACCATAATGAGAATGTTTTTAAACTTTACTTTGTTAAGAGTAAGAATGGTATTTGTATGAATGTATTTTTTGCACAGAGGTTCATAGTGTTGTTCATGGTGTGTGTGTGTGTGTGTGTGTGTTAAGTCAGTAGTGTGATTTGTGTGTTTTTAGTTTGTCATTGTCAATATGATTTGCAATAGTAGCATTCAGCACACAACAGTCTGTATCCTGGTCATTGGCCTTTGTTACCATAACAACAAACATTAAACATGACAGTGACTAAATCTGCTCTAAAGACCAAGAATATCAAATCATCTCCAACATTTTACAATAAAATCTGTCAATCTTACATAAAAAGCCATCATCTTTCTGGAGCTAAATGAATTCTCCTCCTCCTAATGCTGTTTGAAATGCAGGACAGAAAATGTGTTTTGATCAGACTCTCAGAATGACGTGTGTTCAGAAGCGCTCTAACAGCTGAATCTGGTTGCATTGGGGATTCAGGAATGAGTGTGCAGTAAACAATGATGAAATATGAGCTTCTGCTGCCAAATGTGTTTGGATTTCTACACTGAGCGCTTCCCCAGAAAGGCTGCTGCACTGGGAAATAAGTCAGGGGTGAAAATGTGGACAGTCTCAATCTGCATGTGAATAGATAAGAGCAATTAAAGCAGTGGCGCAGCAGCTGAGGGCAAGAGTCAGTCAAACAAAGTAATGTGAGTTTAACTTGAGACATTCATCAAGTGAAGCCGCAGCGTGTCGTGCTTCACTCCACCGCTAGAGAGCAGCCTCGAGTCACGACAGTGTCTGTCCATGTAAACGAGTCATTCAAGTGATCAAACTTTTAAACATCACACTTTGTAGAAAACTTCTCAAACAGGCCCGAGTCTCTGGTTTACTATGTTTTATAGTTTAAAGCACGTTGTGAGCACCACGGCAATGGACTCAGATCAGGTTTTAACATTTTTTAACAATATGTCTGACCTGCTGCAATTACTTCGCTAAACAATGATATAAAAATAAATCACCTAAATATTTCAAGAGAATATTTTAAAAGCAATATAATGTAGCCTAAAAACGAAGTAACATAGAAAAAGATGATATGGACTTAGAGATGCATAAATAGTCTATGTCAAATATGTCATATTTTATAGTAAAACATATACAATTATACAAATGAAATACACGTTTTTATTATTACATTTGTATGATAATAACGTTTTTAGTTTGCTGTGTTTTTCTGTGTAAAGTATTGATCATTTCGTCAGAGAAACGCGTTAATAATGATTGAAACGCGTCTTTGTGAAATTACACCGCCTGAAAGCAAGAAACTGGTGCCACCAGCCAAGTCCCCAGAAGACACTGATTTTTGACATTATAATTAATAATGAAAGATTTTATTTCTTTCGTGTCTCGTTTCCAAAATCCAACGGCAATAAGCTGTTAATAAGCTATTGTCGTTTTAATTTTCCCTAGTAAATGTTGAATAAATGTTGTGTACAAATTTAGGCTGCCGTCATAAAATTGTAAATTTTCAGTGTTGTATGTAATGTATATATATACAAATAATAATAACAATAATAATAAGAGCTCCTCTCTACAAAAATGTACTCTGGTGTTTAATCTGAATCATGAAATTGAAATGCGAATATTATTACTTTCATGCCAATACGTAACCGCTTTTAGGGGTCAGAACAGTTAAAGCAGTAAAGCATTTAACACAAAGTACAGTTCTTCAGTCTGATATCAGATTAAAAGTAATAGATTTATCTGCTGCCTCAAACTCTGTTACTAATGGCATTATAATAAAGGATTTCCTTTCAAACTGCATTTCATAATAATAACAAAGTTTCCCAAAACCGTCCAAGTCCCAAACTGAAGCACCAGCACCCCTCGATTCACGTTCAACTCTCCTGACGCTCATTTCCACAAGCAGAGAGGGAATTAAGGAAGCAGCGAGTCCACAAACTTTCCCATGATCGGCCTGAACGTCCTGCTGTCTTCATGTGTCGTGTCCTGTCACTGCTGACAGACGGAGGGCTCTTCTGAGGCTGTTCTTCTATTAGCAGCTCATGATGGGTCCACAAATAGAGCTTCCCAAGAGACCCCTGAAGATGTTATTATAGTGAACACGAGTACAGTCAGTGTCTTCAGTTCAGAGTCAAAGCCCTGAAGATGTTATTATAGTGAACACGAGTACAGTCAGTGTCTTCAGTTCAGAGTCAAAGCCCTGAAGATGTGATTGTACAGTCGAGTACAGTCAGTGTCTTCAGTTCAGAGTCAAAACCCTGAAGATGTGATTGTAGTGAACACGAGTACAGTCAGTGTCTTCAGTTCAGAGTCAAAGCCCTGAAGATGTTATTATAGTGAACACGAGTACAGTCAGTGTCTTCAATTCAGAGTCAACGCCCTGAAGATGTTATTATAGTGAACACGAGTACAGTCAGTGTCTTCAGTTCAGAGTCAAAGCCCTGAAGATGTTATTATAGTGAACACGAGTACAGTCAGTGTCTTCAGTTCAGAGTCAAAGCCCTGAAGATGTTATTATAGTGAACACGAGTACAGTCAGTGTCTTCAGTTCAGAGTCAAAGCCCTGAAGATGTTATTATAGTGAACACGAGTACAGTCAGTGTCTTCAGTTCAGAGTCAAAGCCCTGAAGATGTTATTATAGTGAACACGAGTACAGTCAGTGTCTTCAGTTCAGAGTCAAAGCCCTGAAGATGTTATTATAGTGAACACGAGTACAGTCAGTGTCTTCAGTTCAGAGTCAAAGCCCTGAAGATGTGATTGTACAGTGAGTACAGTCAGTGTCTTCAGTTCAGAGTCAAAGCCCTGAAGATGTTATTATAGTGAACACGAGTACAGTCAGTGTCTTCAGTTCAGAGTCAAAGCCCTGAAGATGTGATTGTAGTGAACACGAGTACAGTCAGTGTCTTCAGTTCAGAGTCAAAACCCTGAAGATGTTATTATAGTGAACACGAGTACAGTCAGTGTCTTCAGTTCAGAGTCAAAACCCTGAAGATGTTATTATAGTGAACACGAGTACAGTCAGTGTCTTCAGTTCAGAGTCAAAGCCCTGAAGATGTGATTGTACAGTCGAGTACAGTCAGTGTCTTCAGTTCAGAGTCAAAACCCTGAAGATGTGATTGTACAGTGAGTACAGTCAGTGTAACACGTGTGAAGTTTTATTTAATCACAATACACGACACGTGGTGCGCTGTTGCTCTCTTATGCTTTTAATCGGATGCTCCTCACACAGGAGAATAGACAGATTACTTCAGGAAGTGGAAGACGTGGTTTCATTGTCTTATTACTGTTACAGGAATGATTATCTGTAGTGATACCACGCACAATACATCAGAATACAGATCACATCACTGATCTGTGATCTGGGTGATTATTCCGGTCTCGACAGATCTCTGTTTGATGGTTACTGTACTTACAGTACCCTCACTGTGCTGAGGCTCACACACTAGTTTAATTACTACAGCAGATGACGCTGTGGTTTCAGCACCAATACATTTATCACAAATACAGACGTATAAAGACTGGAATGTAGATATGGAAATATACAGTAAAGGATCTGGAATAAATCCAGAATCTCTGGAATGTCGCTCTGGGTTAAACCTGCACCCGTTTATTCTGTAAACATTTTCACTATGGGAACATGATCTTCCATATTCACTTTACATGATTAAAATCTTCTGATAATATCAGCCACATAATGATCATTAACATGCAAGGATGCTGCAGGCTTTAATCTGATCACTGCTTTGCTTCTCAATGAAAGTTATTTATGAAATACTTTGAAAAAAATATGCAGCAGGCATCTGAGGTATTGTGAGACAGATATAATAAATAATGTATTTTTTTCTGTATAATAATGTTTTCAAAGCTAATGTTAAAGATGTTAAAGTGTCTGTGACAAAATACAGATTAAAGAAAAGGCAGGAAAGTCTCACAACAGACATTTGACATTTTATTTATTATTATTAAGGTTGTATTTAAAAATTGACGGTGACCATGGCTCACTAGAATAACCCTGTGGATGTGTATCAGGTGTAACACTGCCATGATTAAGCTGCTCTGTTAGCAGTTCACTGCTGTTGGTTATTCCCTCATTATCTCCTCCGTGAGGTTCGGGCCCTTCACGGTTCCGCCGCCCGAAATAACGCGCGTCCCCCGCGGCGCGTCTTCCGCTTCCTCTTCCGTGGATTGTTTTCACTGCTGATCGACGGCGACGCGTTACAGTTCATCTAAATTTAAACGCGGTGAGAGAAACTAAAACTTCCGGTGAATCAGCCCTGATGAACGGCATCAGAGGAAGAGATCATGTTCATCATATTAATCAATAATATGAATCATATTCATCATATTAATCAATCATATTCATCATATTCGTTATATTTATTAATCATATGAATCATATTAATCAATCATATGAATCATATTCATCATATTCGTTATATTTATTAATCATATTTATCATATTAATCAATAATATTCATCATATCATATCATATTCATCATATTCATCATATTCGTTATATTTATTCATCATATTTATCATATTAATCAATCATATGAATCATATTAATCAATCATATTCATCATATTCGTTATATTTATTAATCATATTTATCATATTAATCAACAATATGAATCATATTCATCATATTAATCAATCATATTCGTTATATTTATTAATCATCCTGACACTGACCGCAGAAACGCGTTCCACACACGTACAGATACAGAACTGGCCTACGTGCATACACGTACACATACACATTACTTACTATATGAGTAAATATTACACTGTATAATTGTTATTATTATTGGTTTGTGGTGGGCTCAGCTGAACTGTGTCGTCTCTGAAGTGAACTGTTTTCCTTTCTGCGGGAATAGATTTCCTCTCTTTATTAGAAGCATCGGACGGATTTGCGTCACCGCGCGACTTGCGAGTTGAGATAAAGTTGCACAAATATTGAAAAAGGAAGCGCTAACAGTCATTATAAAGATCCACCTCTGTGAGCCGCAGGAAATACGTCCTCTGTTGTACCCTAAAATACTAAAACATTTTCTATTTCTGCTCGAAATCTAGCAGGAACATCCGCTCATTTAGCGTGAATCAGAAACATTTGTAATGTCCCGACAGCCTCCTCACAGCCGCATTCACACGACTGCAGCTCAGTCTGTTTCTCAGCTTGTTTTGGCAGAATTTGTTTTTGCATTATTTCCTGTATTATTTCACAATTCGGGAACTGTAGCTCTTCATAGGATCCTTGTAATTTTTTAACATTTATTTCTAAAGAATTTTTTTTTTATATTTGGTCCTGCAAAATATAAAACATTAAACCATAAATGAATTGTTGATTAAAATGAAAATGATGTTTGTTGCTCCATTATTGTTTACCTTGTATCTATTATTTATTTGTATTTACATACATAATAAATAATCTGAAAATGTGTTTAACATTCCTTTCTTTATATACGAATAAAGCTTTTAGTTTGTGTTTAACTATCTGTTTATTTAACAGTGTATGAATTAATTTTGACTTCACGTACAATTAGAAGCTCTTTTTGATATGTAAGAAATATTATAAATACAACCTGTATAATTCATTTATTTTTAAAAACACATCCAGTGAGATATGAGAAATAAGAGTCATTTATTCAGCCTCATAATCTCTATTTTTAGCGTGTCTGTCAGTCGGGGCGTGTTGGGTTGTTGTATGAACGTCTATTGGCTCTTAAAGAGCCAATCAATAACGGAACTGCTGCTCCCGGAATGGAGGACGCCGGAGTTTAGAGTTAGTCTAGAGTTAAAGTTTAGAGTTAGTCTAGAGTTTCACACTTGAGGAGAAACGCGAGGGCAGGCAACTCCTTCATGAGCGTCTGCTGCAGCTCATTACATGCAGTTCGAGCTGCTCTTTCATCTGTATAGAGGCTTTGCTTTCTCCGGCAGGGATGTACACGGCGGGACTGAATCCCTTTTACGCGTCGAACTTGAGCCTCTGGAGCGCATATTGTTCGGGTGGTTTTGGGCTGGACACCATGAAAAAACCCTCGTTTTGCATTGCCGATATTCTGCACGTTGGAGATGCGGAAAACATCCCCGGGTCATCGGCGCTTATGGCCCACATTGGGGCCCGGGCGCAGGTTCAGTCGTCGGGCTCTCCCCTGCGCCCGTCCCCGGTGGCTCCGGACGCGCGCCTGCACCCCGCGTCTGTCTACCACAGGCATGGAGTACACCTGACATCCGTGTGCAGAGGAGCCATTAACGCGCAGTCCGCGCCTCCGCCGTGCAGTAAAGACCTCAAGTTCGGGATTGATCGGATATTATCCACAGACTTTGAGCCCAAAGCGAAAGAACCCGCATCACTGCGAGGTAAGACAGTGTTAAACTCCATTTCTCCACTGTCACCATCAACCATCAGACAGCTCTGTTACAAAACCAGAATCCAGTGTTGTAAAAGTACAAAAGCTTTTTGAGGGTTTGAAGTTTGGAATTAAAATGAAGAGACTTGTTGTTAATGTGGTTTACTATGTAATTAAATATTAAATTCTGGACTACACAGAGATCATCTCAGTATTAGTTGAGTGGCGCGTCCGCCTCAGTGTTTGTGGGAATCACGCCCGTTTATACCTGTAACATAACGTATATAACATAAAGACAGAGGACTTTCTTATACAGTTCTTCATATAGATTTATTCCAACTAGTATAATTGTTTGATTCAGATCTACTGGTTTTTGTCGTTGTGTAACAGATCTCACATCGATTGTTAGTCCGAATCGACAGTCAGGCGTCCATGTCTCTGTGCAGCCGCCCGCCAGCCCGTACTTCGCGTCCATAGACCCGATGAGCGAAACCTCCGTGATGGGTTCAATAAGCAATGCAGCCAGACAATCAGGGCAGCATCCGTTTCAGGACACCTTCCCAGGTAGTGTAGAAATACCCCCATCCCCTAATAACCCCCAGGGAACAAACGTCATGGAGAACCTGCATGCGTAAAACCTAACACACGGCACTGCGCCCTGCTGCTCTGAATGTATGTGCAGGCCTGCACTGAACAAGCAGTGAAATAAGACTGAAATTCACGCAGTTTGTTCAGTAAAAGTGGCTGCACGCCGCTTTGTTTGTAACTTTTAGCTGTACTGGTTTACACACAGAAATGCTGTTGAGTGTTCAGAGAAAGGTTTAAGCTCTCCGCTGTTTGACTCAAACAGGGCCGTATGCGGTGCTATCCAAAGACACAATGCCACAGACGTACAAGAGAAAACGATCGTGGTCCAGAGCCGTGTTCTCCAACCTCCAGAGAAAAGGCCTCGAAAAGCGTTTCGAGATCCAGAAGTACGTGACGAAACCGGACAGGAAACAACTGGCCGCGATGCTCGGCCTCACCGACGCGCAGGTGAGCTGCAATCTGCCCATCACGCGTATTAGTCCTGCTTCATCATGCAGTTTACTGCATACTAGAAATTATGATATTATTCCCATTAACTATCATAATATAATGAATAGGTTAATTCGTAAGAAATGACATTATACCTTCGTGATGAAATGAAACATCACACTGGTGGCCGTTTAGTAAGTTTTACAGGAACCACTGAGAGGGTTTGTGCTACAAACTTTAAAACGGTTTCATTGCGACATTCACATGTCGAGGGAAATGAAAGTCAATTATAACGACTTACTGCAGATTTAGGAGGGTCACAGTTCTGTTTCAATCCAAAACGATCTCATTTAAAACATTGGGCAAGAGTTTCTGTCTTATTCTGTATGAGAGGAGAATTTCAAAACTCACTCACCCCTCAAATGAACTGGAAACCAGTTTCTGTTCTGTGCATCCATTTCGTGTGGTAAGACTAAACATTTATAATTATATTCTGTATATGCGGTATAATAGTATTAATGTACGTATCTTATTCACGTCGAATTGTAATTTCATTTAAAAAGCGTCAAAACAGTATCACAACTGTGAAAGTTCAATAAGGGTTAAATAAAAAAGTAAAATAAATACACACACTGTAAAAAAAACTTAAAGTTTAATCAACTTGGCAACAAAAGTTGGCTAACTTGGCTAAGTCATTTCAACAAAACAAAATAAATAAATCCTGACTGGTATAACTAATAAAAATATAATTAAAAAATAGGTTAGGCAAATTTTCAATCATTTCTTAAAAGTTACAGCAACTGAAGACCAGTGATTAAATTGGTCTAATAGATTACAATTATTTTTGATGGATTAATTGATTAAAGTTAAGTTTAAACTAAATTTAAGGCAGCAAAGTTTTTTAATACAGTGTAAGTATTCTAACATAACATCATTGGTCGTTTAAAGTATAAAACTAGTGTTGTAACTAGTAATTAGTATCTCCTTCTTCAGGTGAAAGTTTGGTTTCAGAACCGACGGATGAAATGGAGGCATTCCAAGGAGGCTCAGACCCAAAAAGACAAAGAGAAAGAACAACCGGACAAACCCACGACCGAGACCGAACCGAAAGAACGCGACGACTCTGAATGCGAAAGCGAACCGAGCGAGTCCGACTTCGAGGACGGACCCGAGGACAAAAGTGACGTGGACATTTGTGAACTGAACAAGGCCAGTGTGATTACTCCCGGACCGGTTCCGATGAACACAGACGACACCTTCACGACAGACTTCACGACAGAGAGCAGCGCAGCCGCACAGACAGTGTGAGGACGCGTGAACGCGCTGATGATGAGAGCGCGCAGTCACATTCACCAGCGGTTCTGTGTGACGAGCTGGGAACTACATGTTCAAAACTCTTAATAAACCTGACTGTATTATATTTTGTCTGTACGTATTTGCACTGAAAATGTAAATAAAAGTTTGTTACTGTTTCACCTGGTGTATTTATATAAAAATCAATGCATTTCACAGAGAAGTCAGTTCAAGCAGAGTCATTTAAATCACAAGCATTTCCCCGTACATATTTGCTATTTGTTTATTCAGTGTGCAGTGTTTATGATTATGAGTGTACTGTCTCACACACACTAAACACTACACTTCACATTAAAGAGCTACACAACGGGATGAAAACATTGATCAGTGATACACAATCATTCACTCGTCCGGTTATTGTGGCGCTTTAAATGACGTGCGGTCCGACAGTGCAGATTAACGGGAGCTCAAGTGAGATCGAGACGTCGCTTACATTGTGTGAACAAACGCGTAGTTTTGCTATTACTATTTGTTTGTAATAATTTTTAGGTTAATGGGAAGATTAAAGGCACACTGGAACGCGTTTAAAGAATAAATGCAGAATTGTCACAGTCTGTTTTTTATGTCGTAATTTGTACACAATCTATTAATTACAATGTCTGCCTGCCAGCACAACATTTTTGTGTATTACATTTAATATTTTTGATGTTTTATGAAGAATTGGATGTTTTCTAATTGTTTCATAATTTAAAGTTTGCTATAAAAACATTTAAATACCGATATGTTGTGGAATATAGTTTTTTATTTATTTTTTTACTGTTTTATGTATTTTAAGTCGTTCTTTTGAAATGATTGTCAATAAATAGCAGGTCCCACTGTGACAACGTACCCCATATAGTGTGACAACATGCCCCTGCACCACTTTGATTACTTGGGTTGCATCATAACTCTCTGATAAATAGTAATAAATGTTCAGTAGACATCTTTTGGTCTGTAAGATAATTTTAAGTCCAGTAATAATTCTGCCAGGGTTTTTCACTCTGAAAAAGCAAGCTGTGTGAAATGTGGCATCTAACAATAAACAGAGAAGGAAGAGTTTGGATTTATAGTTTGTGTACATTCACCGGCTCCAGATATCAGCAGCAGAGCGGATGAGTGTGTTTTATGAATGCGGGCGAATCAGAAAGTCCATGTATGGCCTCGATCTGTGTAAGCTACAGTTCACATGACCTGCAGTGAGCGTGTAACATCAGTACAGTAATGACCAAACTATTCCAGAATTTACACAATAATCCATCCAGAGATATTACAGCCTCATGACATCCACAGATGAATTATTATACTAGGAGAAATTCCCTCATTAATTGAAGGTCTGTAATTACAGGAACTTTAATGAATTTATAAATTGATATGGGCAGATACTGCAAACAGAGTCCGGTTCTACTTTCATAAATACTGTACTGCACTCATAATAATATCATTACTACTAATATTATTATCATTACTCAGTGTGTGATGAACACTGGTCAGCTCAGCACACTGAATTGTGTTCACGTCTGTAAGCAGAAACAGGCCTGTTACAGGCATTACTGTCTGTGAGGATAATTAGGGTTAAAAGACATTCATAAATCTGAACATCACAACATTTTCCCTGTCCAGCACAGACAGCAGAATCACCGGCAGACAGGCCAGCAGTGTGTGTGTGTGTGTGTACAGTGGGTGTTATAATGTCTGTGCTGTGTTTCCGAGCATTAACATATAATTGTGCCAACATATTTTTATTTCAAAACTAATATTTAAATATGCTTTTGAAATGATTGACTGAATAATTAAGACAAGCAGCCAATAAGGGATCAGCAAAGATGAAAAATTATTTCAGGATGACGTTTCAAGAATCTGGGCAATAAAACGCCAACAACACATTTCTACAAATTCAAGGTCACGGGTCACGACTGAAAATGCTAAAATATGACAGTTTTAATTTATGGTAGATATCTTTAGTCACAAACTCCCAAAGTTATAATTGTGTTTAGATTCTTTTACTATTACTCTAAAATGTGGAAAATAATAATAATTAAGTGACCTAAACCTGTGTACTGTATTTTAAAAACACAACAATATTGAAACACACCAACAAACTAAACAAAAACAGAGTGTTTTCTTCACTTTGTCACCTTGAATAGAACCGTCTGCCAAATGCCTAAATGTAAATATTTATAGTAAGTAATATTACTAAATTAAATTAATCTTGAGAAAAAGTCATTAATTTCATTCCAGAATATAAAGTTTTCTATTCACCTCTGAAGGACAGGGCTCATCAATACAGACACACAGAACAGATGTGCGCACACACACACACACACACACACACACACACACACACGCACAGTACTTTGTTAATGGTTCCACCTGAAGCACCTCTGGTCTCCTGCATGGGCTCTTTCTCTCAGTGAGGAACAGAGAGGTGTTCTCCTGAGATCTTCAGTTTTCCACTTCAGTTCACAGACTGAATTCTACTTCAGGATGTTCCTGCAGCTCCACTTGAACTTATTCACACACAGAACATTCACTGCTGGACAAATGTACTTGTGACCTGCTGCTGCAGGGTCGAGTCACCTGATGGTTTTATAGGTGTTAAACTCTCTCCCTGTAGTTACAGACACAGATGTTGAGATGTGTTTTAACTCTTTTCTGTGGAACATTTAGCTGTTTTATCAGTGAGCTGCACTTCTGCTGCTGCTGGCCTCTGAATGTTCACATAAATCGTCTGGCTGAGCCACAGTGTCAGTCTCAAATTCTCCTACACAAAACTGTGAATCACGTTTGTATGCGCAAACATGCAATAACAATAACAGTGTGAACGCTTAACATAATACTGCAGCGCTTGATTTGTGAACTGTCTTCAGAGCTTTTATGATCATTGTGAGATCTTCCATCTGGCCCAGGATTTCATCTCACACATTTCTCCACTATTTAAAGAGCGTTTAATGTCCCTCTGACCTCAGCAGCACAGGCGACAGAGAGCCGCTTTCTTACAGACCTCTACATTCTGAAGTAGTAGCTGCTTTAAATAAATGAAGCCTGTGTGTATTTTGTAGAAAGATTAGTGATGCTGGTTGTGTTCAGAGAGACTCTGAGATGTAAGATAGAATCTTACATAAACAAAGATCTTCTTCAGATGTTTTCAGCTCAGAGATGTCTGAGGCTCCAGCTGATTAATAAATCAACATTCTACTGTTACTTTTCTAATGATTTTTGTCTCGTCACACGGGAGATTTTTATAAAAGCCCATAAATGTCACCAACATATCAAAGCAAAACAAACAAAAATCAAAATCACCAGGCCAAATTTATATAACCCAATATATAAAATTTATATATAGAATGTGTTTTTAAACATTACTGCAATGTCCACTGCCACACTATAATGACCCAAACGGCCCGTTCTTGTGTCTGATCCAGACCATAGATCCTAAACTGGCCTACAGAAATAAGAATTAAACGTACAGAAGTGAAATATATTACAGTTGTATATGTACAGAGTCCAGAGTCTATTCAACATGAATATGTGAAATCAGGTAAGACCGGTCAAGTTATTTATTAATATAACGGACACCCTGCGTGCACACAACTGACGGTTTTCTACACAGGTTACCCTGAGAAAGACTATAGTACAGTTTGTGTTGTTTTGTGAGAGCTCATGAAATGGTCTAACATTGCTCTATTTTGTCTGAGTGAGGTATGAGGTAAAGGAGTGATCCTCACAACAACACACACCTCTGAGGAACACTTTCACCCACAGAAGAAAAGATCTTTTGGTCTTTAATTTAACAGTGTGTCATAATGATTTAATCCACTGCTGTCCGTTACTGAAGAAGTCATGTGCCTACACAGGGTCTGTGAGGGATATAAAGACTTCATGTTTAGATGATGAAGTGAATAAATTTCATATCTGAACTTACATCCAAAGCCTCAGAACATACAGAGTGTTCAATAAATACACACAGAATGTGAAATAACAGTTATATATGGTGTTAAAAGCACAAACGAGGGCAGGCGGACATTACTGTCAGTTTGTCTTTTAATCTTTCTCCATTCTGCAGTAATGAATTTTAAATGTGTGCAGAGAGAGACAGAGACTCTTCACCTCAACAAGATCTTTACAGTATTTATGATTCACTGAATGTGTCCAGGAGTCCAGACTCGACAGACTGATGTCAGCACATGACGTCACGCTGAGCTCTCCATAATGTGATATATTACTGAGTGCATTTACTACAATTCACATCTGTCTGGAATTGATTAGATGGGGAAAGTCAGTTTAAAAGAAAATTCTAGAACTGCCAGATCATTATACATTAACACTCTCATTTGCCCATAAACTGCTGAAACGTATGAAACATTTTTTGATATTTGCTTTGAAACATTTCTTGCCTCAGTGTTAAACATTCAGCTTGTCTGGAAACATGTTCATGGTGAGAAACCGATCGTGTGCACTGGAGCTGTCGTCACATTTCAGAAAGGTGCATTATCAAGCGCTTTGCTAATGCGCTCGCAGTTTCCAAGCAACTTGGCTTTGATTTTCCACAAACCAAGTCTTTGCCAGCCAGCAGGAAAAGAGAGAGGAAAGAGAGAAAAGGACAGACTAAGAGGCATCTGAAGTTAAATTTAAAGATGTGTTTCTTTTGGACGCCCGTCTGTGAAGCCATAAACCAAGGGAGACATTTTCATACTCAACATTTTTCATGGTTTCGCTCAGAGTTTCCTCCCTTCTGCTCCACCTTGGCTTTGGTTACCTTCTGCTGTACTGGCTGCAGACCACAGGCGACGGGGCATCAGCGCCTCATGAAAACCCAGCGGTGAGCCCCCACCCTCCCCCTTTGGACGGGGCCCGGTTGTCCTTGGCCGGCTCTTGGACTCGGGGCCAATCCTCAGAGACTTGCGTCACACCACTGAAGAACGTTTTCAACAGCGCGTGATTTTAAAGTAATGTCTTGTGTGCACTAATCACAGACTGTTATTGGTGCTAATCTGATGACTCCCAGGTGACGCTGCCACGCTGAACGGGTTAATAAATGGGCCACATTCATGGCCGTGTGTGCAGCAACATTTTCTGCCAATTTTGTGACATGTTTTGGTTGTAATTTGTTATTAATTAGCCCTAAGCATTTCTCTGGCAAAGATTTATCATGTGCCTTTCCCGTCTCCACATTGAGCGTACTTAAAAACTTTCTACTGGTTATTATAACCGAGTTCAGCTTGCAATTACATTAAAAAAACAAAGACAGAAAAGCAAATTACTGTCATCAAAGGGGGAACAAAGACGACATTTAGCTTCGCTTCTATAATCAAGACGCCTGCGGCTTTTGAATTTATGATGCATATGAAGTTAATGGTTTCTGCCCTGCAGTCTATGAAAGGCAAAGCCATGAAGGTCCGTACAGTATGAAAGAACTGGACTGAAGCTCATTAAATCATTAATCTGACAGAAACATCAGACCACACAGCTGTTTTAACCTGAACTGAGTGCTGAACCCAGAACCAATCACATCAAAACACTTTCATCACACAATCTCACAAAACCTGTCAAGATATTTCACCCCAAAACCAAAAGAAATTCTTTATATAGAAGAAAAACTATACAGAAAATTATATTTAGAAGAAAAGAATACTAAAATGATGTATTAATTAAAATCATTTATATATAAAGCATTTATATATAACAGGTTTAGATTTATTTATCTAAACAGAAAATATATTATTTACTTAACCGAACTCTAGCTGAATTGGGTCAAATCAACTAAACGTGTCAAAACAACTTGATCAAGTCACATGTGGTTAACAAGCAGCTAGCAATAGCACACACACTACCATGCTAACTATAACTTTTCTTGTAACTTCAGTGTTGCGAGTTCTCACGTGCAGTGTTACAGCTCTCTCATAATCAACATCCATCACTGTTTTCAGTGATACAAGTCTTATCCTGTTCTTACCCTCAGCAAAGCTCTTCAACACAAACAGAACACAGTATAAAACCCAACAGTTTCTCAGTTTTTCTTGCTTTAAAAAAATACACAGCACAACTGTCAGCTCTGAAAGTGTCTGAAAGTCATTCTGTGTTAAATGGTATGAAATGGGTCATTCTGTTACGTTTTGCTTTAGTTTAATCAGACTTATGATACTTATGATGGGTTAAAATCCCATAAACCTTTTAAGGAAAGAGTTAAAAGGGACAATATCTAGAGAACAGAATACATAGAGACTCTACCAACTACCTAGCAACAGACTAGAAACCAGTAAAAAATATCTTAGCAATATCCTAAACATTTTAATATTATTGTGGAACATCCTGCATTAAGCGCAATAATACGCCATACTTTTGTAAAATCTAGTTTAAATATAATTATTTTTTCACTCTTTCAGCTCTTCTATCTTTATTGAAAACCTGTATGACAGTGAAGCTAATTAAACCCTGTAAAGTACAAAAGTAGCAGCAGTGTTTATTTTGTTAGTCAGCTGGACGCATTCAGAATGTTTCTGAGATGATTGTTTAGAAAAGACGACGTTTAACTGCAGCGTAATGGAGCTTTAGTGGCAATGGACCACCCACAGTTTCTCTACTGTTGTCTTTAATGGAGCCATTTTTCATGAGCGTAAATATAATGAGCTGATTATCTGAGTCTCCACACTGACAGACTGTGAGGAGGAGAGAGAGACAGATGACAGATACTGAGAGAGAGAGAGAGAGAGAGAGAGAGAGAGAGAGAGAAAGGTGTGTTTGTGTTTGACTAAATGTAAGAAGACAAACACAACACTCACAGAGTTTGTGTTGCTTGTGTTTCAAAGCAAATTGTGAAGATTAGAAGAGACGAATGAGACTCTCTAAAGAGGAGAAAAGGCAAGAAAACAGATGAAGTACAGATCTGTGTGATTGAGAGCTCAGTTTATGTGTGTCTCATTTAACTCAGCTACACTGTAACACAACACACTGGACACCTCTGACTGTTCCACATGAAAGAAAACAAGCACAACAGCATGTAACAGTGGAAAGCTCTGATGAAGTGTTTGACAGATAGAAATATGTAATATAAGTTTTCAGGCTGTGGAAATAGCTGAATCAGTTTAAACTCAAGCTGAAATACATTGGTTTGGTTTCAACAGCACAACTATATTTCAAAGTTCAAAGTTAAAACTTTCTGTAAAACTACAGGTCACATGATGAACGTTACTTTTTACCTACTAAAATTAAGAGATTGTCCGAAAGCAGTAGGACAAAACATGTAAACTCTTTCAACCACAGCAAAATTTCCAATCTGAGTGACTGAATTTATATTATATTATATATTATATACTGATTTATTACACTACCTGTCCATACAGCCGTGAGTCAGTACTGCACCTATGACTCCTTAAATTACTCACTAGATAGCAGCTTACTAAGCTTTAAAACACAATTAATGCAAAGATAAAACCACAAATCACTTCTTGAAGTGCGAAACATACATTTTTCACAAATGCAGATTTTTGAGAGAATTCCTGTGCTGAGGTGTGCAGGTCAGCTGTACCGGTTTCTGTCTGATGGTTACCACAGAAACTCTCCTCCAAACACAAGGAAAAGAAGGTGAGTGATTTTTAGAAAGTTACTTGGTTTCACATCTGCTCACAAATTCCTCATTTGACAGACGCATACAGGCCTGCTGCAAGCTCTGCTGACGGTTATTAGCGTTCAGTTGCTGATATCACTGTTCAGTCTCGCATTTGATGCAACTACTATACACAGAGTGCTGCATGTGTGTTCTGCAACAGTTCTGTGTGCAGGGGTCAAAGTTTGGCTCCTCTAAGGCTTTCTTTGGGAATCTTTGGCATGAGTCTGTGTGAATATCTGACTGTAAACTTTAAAGAGTGTGACACAGCCAAATGATTAAATCAGTTAATCTGTTCTGTTCTTTCAGCTGTGCTGCTAACAGCTCCATGCTAGACTGATGTCACATGACTTCTCTTCATTGCACATTGAAATCAGCTAAAAAACATTCAACAGATATTCGCAATATGTTCAAATCTGCTCAGAAAACAACCACAGAGCACCCACAACCACCCACACATAACACTCCAGTCAAACAGACCCAGCATGGCCACTCTATGGTGAATTAAGAAATGCATTTCTATTTTCAAAATAAAATTATTTTGGTCATATTTTGGTAATACCACCCACCTTTAGAAGATGCCATATTTAAAAGTTTTATCAAAACAAACTGCCTGCTGTCAAATAAACAACACCGTATCATCTGTCTTTCTCTCTCTCCCTCCCTTTGCTTTATCTCTCTATCACACTCCTCCGACACACTTTCCAGCTGAACATCCATCAGGTAATCATTAGAACCTCAGCTCAGAACTGCAGAGCAATCGCCTCTGACTGCATGAAACACACACAGGAAATGATCACGTGCGTGTCCTCTCAGATGCCACTTCAGGTTATTTATTTGGACAGGCAGAATGTTTTGGTGGAATTCTAAGCAGATGAGCCTATTTGAGGTGTGATGTAGCTCTGCTGAAGAGCTGGAGATGGATCACGTCTCTGAACCTCATGTGACCTGACACGCACACAAACATAAACATCACTCCCATTGTGTCTGGAATCCAACTTTATCTGTCCTGACAGGTTTTAAGAGCCTCTAATAACACAGTGTTTGACACAATCGCTCTTGTAAAAGTGCTGTCCTGACTGATCACCAGCTCTCACAACACACAACTGCTTTCCTTCAGGTCCTGGAGCTGGATGCAGCATGACAATTAAACAGCAGAAGTCAAGCAGGTAATGCCAATGACCTTTTGACTCATCACTGTTTCTGTTGCTCATACTAAACGTACTATACAAACATACATGTATAAAGATACGTGCACTCTTAAATGAAAACATCCCATTCAGACTCACTTTTGCAGGATGAGACGTGACACATGAACCTCATGGTGTCGTGGGTTTGAGGAGCAGATCACTACAGTGCAGGCCTGCAGTCAACACATGACAGTGACCTCAGCCTCTGCCTTACTGGAGACTTTATTACATCACTGACCTGTGTCTACTGTAGTCAACAACCTTCAAAGCTCATTGGGGAATTCTGTCGACCTGTGTGAAACTAACACTTAAAATGTAGCAGGGACAACAGCAAATCACAACCCACACGCATTGTATTTTAAGGAAGTATGCATGCTTTTTGTAATTAAAGGCACTCGGAGAACAACAACTAACCACTGATCACATTTAAACTGACCACTGTTCCTTCACTCCAGAACCACTAACAATGTTTCATGTGTAACACAGTCTGGATAATGAAACTTAATCAGCTCTAGGTAACTTTAGATTGACCTTCTCTTTTTGCTTAAATCTTTGGTTTAAATCTGTTTATGCCTTCCACTAAACAGTTTGCTCATTCAGTCCTCATTCAAAACTTTTCACAGAAATCTTTGCATGGCATTTTAATATATAGTTAAGTGTTCCCCAAATGTTTTAAATGATGCACCCTTCTGAACTTCAGTCACAAAAACAGTTTGAGTGGTTTTCTGAACACACACGTTTGAGTTTATTCTTCATGCTATTACTGTAAGTGGCTAGAAGTTTCACAAAGGCAGAAATATCTTTACAGTGCGATACTCTATGCATGCGAGTCAACATTCAAAAAAAGTTTTCAACTGTATTTCAATAATCATCAGTTTCCACTGACGTATGCTAAGCGAAGTGGCACGTTTGTGTTACATTCATTTCTATGGAAGCCGATATTATTGGCTCATTTGATTGGGCCATTTGTTTAAAACTGAAGATAACACAGTGCTGCTTGTACACTAGAGGCTGCAGACATATTTTTTCCTTTTAGAAATATATGAACATGGTTTAAATGCTAATTCAATTTTAAAATGTTTGCATTTGAGAATATGGGTAAGATTGATTGTTTCTAGCTATGAGTGTTTAATTGGTGCATACAAAGTATAAGTTAGCAAATAACTTATATTGACATATTTGAGCATGCATGACGCATTCATCTGAATGGTAGCATATTATATTCTGTATAAAATACATTCAGATCAAAACTGAGTTATAGTCCAGCAGAGGCATGTTTCATGTTATCCTGACTAACCTGACACTCAGACTTGATGTCATTGTGTCATTATCTCTTCATCACACACATTTATCTGCTTATCATTAGAAACTCTTGGCTTAACATCTATCAGTTATGATGGTCCAAAACATCTGTCCAAAAAATCTCATTGTAAATAAATAAAAAGTTGTCTCCAGAATCTGGCTACAACTGTTATTCCATACACAGCAATGTTGGAAATTAAGATAACATTAAATACTGAGCATGAAATGCAGCAGCAAAGATAGTTTACATTCCCAGTCGAGTCACCCTGATAACAGGCCAAGAGAAATATGAAACATTTAAGATGTGTTCATTAAGCTAATTTATTGAGCTCCTACTAACTCAAGAGTTCTCCCTTTTTGGGGGGCAGAGATGAATGTCAGGCCCCGCCTCGAGAGCGGATGACAGTAAAAAATCACCTACAGTTGGTAATCGCTTAAAACAACACTATATTTACTGACTAATAAGTGCCCAACGTTCCAGGTCGCCCCTCCCTCTGAATGGGATTTGGGAAAAAGTCGTCTTGATTTACGTCAGGTTATTTGGGAAAGCGTTCATTTTAAATAGGGAGGAGAGGAAACAAAGAGCACAGAGATTTCATAATTCTCTGTATATGTCTGGAAGTCTTCCACACATTCCGATTTTTAACCAATTTATGTCCAAACAGAATGACCCTGGAATTAATGAGGCTCTCGCCTGGAGTTCCAGCCCCACTGAGGTCATGTAAATCATTCTGTACGGCTCCAATCTTCCCCTGCGTTCTGTTTCACTCACATTCTGTGATAACAGACAAACGCTGCCTTGAGAACTCCACCTCATCGACACGTTCTGTCTATCCAGCAGCACATATTTCACTCTGAGTGCGCCAGGCCCTGTAAACGGGGCTTTTAAGGGAGTTTTCAGTCGGTGATGTATGAGGAAGGGCTCAGTGTAGAGGTCAAAGGTCACTGTGTTAGCTTCACATTTCTGCTGGCTTGTTGATGTTATGCACATATTTCTCTCTGGAGCCTTTCTTGGTTTCCAGTCTCCTTCTCATTTTCTTCTGAGTATTAAAGTTTTATGCGTGTGATTTAGCAGCTCTTGTTCCTTTTGAATGAACATTTTGGAGGGGTAATTGTTAAATCATGCAGGGCACATTTATAAGTGCAGAATTATGAGATCATGGACAGTAATGCCTAATAGAATATCAGCTCACTCATAAGCACTGGAAATGAATCAGACAGATTTTACACAGCTAAAGGGGGCTGTCACGCTGCCTTCAAGTTATTTACATTTGATATGTTCCAGTGACAGTGAAAAAGAATGACTGCATTTCCCTCCAGAACCTTTCAGGCTAATATGTGCAGCTAGCAGCTTTTAGAGCACAATTTACAAGATGCAAATACTGCTGCATTTGCCTGGAATGAATGACACACAACGCTGCTGTAGTTTAACACCAGAAACATTAAAAAAAACATTCTTAAACATGTCATGAATGAATAGTTTTATATGCTTTCATCAGAAGTGCCAACATTTAAACAGCCCATCCTAGTGTTGTCATGGTAGCAACAGCAATGTTTTCTGAGTATTCAGAACAGCAGAATCTCATAATTCACCAATTTTAATACTACACCACAAACTAATAGGCCATTGAACACTTACAATGTTAAATATCAACATAAATATTACTAATAATTAATATTTATATGACATAAATGTGATATTCATAAATGTTTATTTATTTAATAAAAATGTATAGGGATATATTAATCTTTAAATGATCAAGTATTTCCTAACCATAAAATCATGTTTCTCACAAGAGAGCAGGCAGGTAACAGGTACACAGGAATAAATCTGGTCTTAATCTAAAAATGATAATCTGCTATTGTTGTATATTTTTATTCTTGAATAGACTTACTATGTACTGTTTTTATTCCCTGTCACATCACTGACATCATAGTTCACTTAAAACTGAGCCACATCACTGCAGTTATGTGTATTTAACTGATTCACTCTTCTCAGTTTTGGTGTGGTGTTGTCTGCTCTTAGTAAAACTTTATTTTGTTGTAGGATTATTCTCAGAGTAATGGTTCCGTTGATTTATGGATCAGAACTCCTGACAGTTTTCTATATAAATCTGTTCTGTCTGCAGTTACAGCCATTACATACTTCAGCCACTTTAAAACAAACTACACCATGATGTCAGCCGGGATCTGAGATTAAGCAGCACTGCAGTTCTTGGACAATGTTTCCAAGGGAACACCTTGATGGCTATAATTACTGTCATGTTCTAAGAGTGATGAGAGACACCAGAGGTCCAAATAAAAAGTGAAATGGTTTCAATGTAATAGATGTGTATCTCTTTGTTTAGAAATTCCTCAGACCATCTGCTACACATCTAGAGAATCGGAGTCCCCCCTTTCTCTCTCTCTCTCTCTCTCTCTCCTTCGATTAGGTGATTGTGTCATGGTGACTGCGATTTGGCTTGTGGTTTATTGAAAGAACATCATGTATGTTTCAGTATTACTGGGATTCTTGAAGTTCACTTTGATGATGTGCTTGTGTCAGTTAAATACGGCCTGACTAATCCAAAGGTTTCGTTTATGGAAGCTGGAAGTGTTTGTTGGCATGATCACTGTCAGCACCCAACACATCTGCTCTCTCACGCTGCTACTGCCTAATATGGAGCGGACAAAAAACACTGCAGGCCTGACGGGTCTACAAACCATGACGACGAGATGCTAGAAACTAGAATTCCCACAGGAACAATCAATTGCCAATTAAGAAACTTTGAAGGCGATGGAGCCGAAAATCATTCCATTTAACCTGACTGCTGTCATCTTTTAAAGCTAATGAGCTCATAAGTAACATTCAAATAAATTTACAATCGTATTTTTTTCTGGGACTAATAATAAATGTTTAGGGTGCTCTGGGCAGGAGTTTGGTTTGGGAAAAGTCCATTTGTATCTTCATGATAGTTCTGGCATGTGAATACACGAACATTTGTGTCAAAAGAATCAAAACCAGTCTCAGAGGTGGAGAAAGTTATTACATTAGCTGAATGATTAAACACAAACATGATAATGAATGATGCACAGTGAGATTCTACACTCTATACAGGTTTCATTTTCATCCTCAGATCATGTGCACAGCCTTTAGATCACTTTACACACATCATGCAGTTTAGCTGCCAGACTAAACACTGATCAATGAGAAGCCGTTTGTAATGCTACATGAATTTGGGCCAAACTTATACCAGACTCTGTAGTGCAGTTCTTATTCCTTACAAAAATCTGTCCAGGCCTCAGCGTTACCATCCAACTACAGCTTTGTCTGACAACAAGAAATGATGACTCTCATAATCTACAGCATTGAGTGAGGATTTTCCATTTCTTACAGCAGAGTGGTCCATGTTGTTCTCAGACAAGATGGTCAGGGAGAAATCACAGGCATGAGGCTGTGGATCATCTCTCTTTCAACACGGGGCAAACGTGAGGACCTCCTCTCCATCACTTTTATTTCAGAACACAGTCCAGTGAGTGAAGCACTCATTCAGAGATTCAGAGATTTAAACTGCTGAGACAAAACGACCATTCAAAACCACAGCTATGATTTATGAATGGGGACTAGAGACCAGCACAAAATTAATTGTAGGAAATGCAAGAGTAGGCCAGAGATACGTCCAAGATATACTTTTGCTGGCTCCTGGACCCATGGAAGCCTGGGTGGCCCTCATGACCGCTTCCTTTAGTTTTTCATGGTAATGTCATTGATTTGATGCGTGTGGACACCTCATCGCAGCACGCGAGAGATCAGGTCAACTCTGTTTGCTCTCACAAACTCAAGAACAGCTTTGGTGCTAGTGGGTAATGCTTTCTCAGTGTTTACTCTGGTCTGAAAAGCAAATCAGAAAATGACTGCAGTTTTGCATTTGTTTCAAAGTGTGGAAAGCCACGCAAGACATTATGGTTAGCAGAGAGTTTTGACTAACACTTAACAGTTTCTCATGAATGGTGTACCATATTGGTCACTTTTGGATTGTATGACTGTGGAGTAACGCTTAGTAGGTGTGACACTGAATCATTGGTTTGCTTGTTACTTCTGGATATCTGCTGATGGAAGATATTGCAGAGAAGGACCATCTTGTTTTATTTCCAGTAGAACACACCTGATAGGTTGTGAGTGGGCATCTGTACAGCACAGTATATTTGTATGTGTACTATAATACAGACAGACTGCTGAATTACAGCTTAGACCACCTGGTTACCAGTATACCATTTTTAGGCCTTTTTGGAAATTCAATTGATGTTTAAAGCAAGAATTTAAAAAATAAAACTAAACTAGTCCAGACTGGTCTAAGATGATCCAGACTGGTCTAAACTGGTCCAGACTGGTCTAAGATGATCCACACTGGTGTAGGCTGGGCAGATTAAAACTCCACAGCCATCCACATCACCATTTTTCCTATTTCTGGTGAGTACCCTGCAGATGTCACTCTGGCCTTTCAGTTATCATTTCACTGAAGCTGGCACCACTTTGAGAGCCTCATGTTTTGTGAAATAACAGAGGATGTAAGGCCCATTACTCTATATTTGTAATATTGTAAAGAGGTAAGTGGAAGCCAGTGGAACATTTTGTAAATCTCAGGTCACCCCAAACCGCCACATGGACGATAAATGCGTTGGGCTCTCCAACAGGATATCCCCTTAGACTCGCTCACCACAGCCATGATGAGAATAACAGGGAGGGCATTATTTCTCCTCAACAGTTCGGGAAGGTGATAAAGTGCTCTCAAATCCTCTCACAGAATGCAGTGGCACACACACATTAATTCATGTCCACAAAAACCTCTGTTTCCTTACCAAACACTTTTCTCTCATTTGCCTCAACTTTAAGCTGTTTGCAACCATTTACCGGTGTTAAGTGAGTTGTGTGTTTAACACTGTATGAAACCTAGATCCTTCAACCACAACAACAAACAGAATTAACAGTCTGTATTCTAATTGAGACAAGCCTATTTGAGCTACAATGACAACAGCTTCACTCTCATGTCAACAATTGTTCAGTCTGTGGGAGATGCATTATTGAACATCCTTCATGGATTAGTAGTTTAAATTCTGTTTTAGTTTGGACAATGTCTAATCCAGGCTAACCCAAGTAATAGATCTCATTCCTGCGGGAATATATCTTGGGTTTTCCATAATCCTCATATACAAGATTCATTATAGCAGGAAGTTGTTCTTCTTCTTAAGTACAGGCACTTCACAATATTTGTTTTCTTTGTGTTTTTTTTTATTGCTCTGATCTCATTTTACTGGCACTAGTAGCACAAATACACTTTTCACATTTCGAATCTGATGTAAAAACGCTCATAAAGGATCATTGTACCTGTGGGATGAGAGATTGTTTTTCCCTCTTGGCAGTAACATGTATGAAATATTTGGCAAACCATCTGCTAAAATTATTACTCGACAAGACTTCCTTTGAAAAAGTGCCTGCTGCACAAAACACTGTTTGTCAATGGACTCTCTGCTCATTTGGTGAATGTGTCTTTCTGTCATCTCAGATCTTATGAATGTTTTTAAATGTAAAGCAAAATATCTAAAGACAAACGACAACTGTTATCGATTATCTGCATCTGGAGCCCAAGGATTAAATTATCATTGTTAATGTTTTTTCTTCATTTGAGACTTAGCATAGAAAGTGTGTTCTTGGCTGTCTTAACTTGCGGTTGCCAGTAACTTACATAAAATATTATTTATGTCTGTAAATGTTAACCAGTACACTATAATCACAAGCTAAACTAAAATCAATTCCTTGCATTAATTAATCCTTACTAGGTTTTTGGTATTCATTTACATTTATTCATTTTATCCAAAGCGACAAAGGACGAGGGGATTGAATATTTTGCGTTGCGAGCCAAAAAGCCAAGTCTACAAAGCTACATTTAGAGGATAGAAGTCCAAATATTCAGTCCAAATCTTTATTTTATGTATATCATGATGTCATACGGCTAGCTGAATATTATTACAAATTTAAACATTTAATAGGTCACGTTTTACAACCTCACCAAAACAAAGAGATAATTACAAAATAAACACTTTATTATAATGTTAGTGGGTCAGGACTGAATGTGTTAATGAAGTGCTAACGATTTCTTAACACTGCCTTAAACACTTCCTCTTATCTTTGTCCACAAAAAACACACGGTTAATGAAAATGTGTGTGATAATCACTCGATGTGCAAAGACTCCGATAAAGAGAAACAGGAAGATGAAACAATGTGTCATTTCCAGAATAGGGAAGTTCATTTGCCACAATGGTATTAATACAGTTACTTGGAGAAAAGTTGGAACAATCAGTGTGGTTTTGTTGCTCAAGGATCTTCGAAAACAAAACAACATATAAAGTCATATTCAAATGGATATTTTTAGAAATGCCTTACTGCTGTTTAAGATACAGGAAAACATAGACATGCAATGTTAATATTCACATATATGCTTTTTCACTCCCCGTCAGAGACTGTATCAGGGTAAAACTGCCTTCTGCCTTCTTTTGTTACCTGATGCTCTGACAATTTAGAGAAGTTACAACCACTTTCACACAGTAAGAAACCAAAGTACATGTACACACAGGCAGCTGCCTACTCTAAAATGAGGGGTTTCAGTTCTGTTTAAGACACCTCCAATAAGTTGCAACATCTTTGGCCGGCCGTTTAAGTGTTTAGATCATATCGTAAGAATTGCAACATTCAAATACAAACCGCAATTATCATGTACTGTAGATGTGTCATTGTAGTCTGAGGGTTTGTGCAGTAAAATGAGAAGTTCTCTGTTTAAAAGCCATTTTATATATGCATTTAAGATTGTGCTGCCCATGTGAACTAAATGTTGCAACAGTTTTTGCACAAGCGTGTAATTCTTTATAGTTTCTCTTCTCATTAGCACCTGAGTTTCACCAGCATGTTACCTGTCACTGTAATGTACATAAACTAGGACGAGATGATCTTGATGAAAGAGATGATATTGTGAATATGATATTGTGTGTTGCATCATTAAACAGAAAAATGAACTATATGAGTGTATTTTTCCTCCCTTTCTCTGCTCTTACCTTCATCAGGTATGTGACGTTTCCGTTCCTGATTGGCTGCCTCAGGACGCTGGCGACACCTGAGCAGAAGAGAATAAAAGTTACGGTAAGTGACAAGCAGAGCAATCTGCGATCTGCTGTCTGAATAAAACCATCATCAGCTTCATCATCATCATCATCGTCATCAGCTTCATCATCAGCTTCATCATCATCAGTGTCATCATCATCATCATCATCAGCTTCATCATCATCATCATCATCATCATCATCATCAGTGTCATCATCATCATCATCGTCATCATCATCATCACCAGTGTCATCATCGTCATCATCATCGTCATCATCATGCATACAGAAGAGTGAACTCAATTTATATAGAGTATCTCTTCTGTATACAGTACGGAATGGCATCAGAAATAAATATATAAAGAGAATATAAATCATAACTGTATGTTCAGATATGTCATAGAGCAGATTTGCGTCAGGGCGTCATAACACCTGCGTCATAACACCTGCGGAGACGCGCGGCGTTCTGAGGAGACGCGCCGCTCTGCGGAGACGCGCCGCTCTGAGGAGACGCGCGTCGCTCTGAGGAGACGCGCCGCTCTGCGGAGACGCGCCGCTCTGAGGAGACGCGCCGCTCTGAGGAGACGCGCCGCTCTGCGGAGACGCGCCGCTCTGAGGAGACGCGCCGCTCTGAGGAGACGTGCGTCGTTCTGAGGAGACGCGCCGCTCTGAGGAGACGCGCCGCTCTGCGGAGACGCGCGTCGTTCTGAGGAGACGCGCGTCGCTCTGAGGAGACGCGCCGCTCTGCGGAGACGCGCCGCTCTGCGGAGACGCGCCGCTCTGAGGAGACGCGCCGCTCTGAGGAGACGCGCCGCTCTGCGGAGACGCGTCGTTTGTGGAGACGCCGCACCTGTGTGAACGTCACACATGGGGACATAAATAAGAGTTTGTGTCTGTTCAGAATTCAGGCCCGATTCCCGCGCATGATCTCTCACGCGCTTGTGAAGCATCAGTGTGGTAATGATGGGAGAACCGGAGAAACATGAGAGGTGCTGACTCCCAGCATTAGCACTCATTACTGTACCAGTGCAGTGAGTTATACTGCGGCTGGATTATGTGCATGATTTACACTGCTCTGTATATGAATTCATATTTACACAGCTGGAAATGCACTTCCCCGCATGTCAGATTTTTCCTTCATTTTCCTGCAGCTCTTCAACAGAACGAGGAGCAGGTTTAAACAGACATGCGTTTAGTTCAGGAAGGTTTACCCTGATGAGGAAGGAAATCACTGGAGGTTGTTTTCTCCTCAGGGCTTCTGAACGTCAGTTCAACACATTTATCAACGTCTCTGTGTAAGGGCTCATTTGTAGCACAGCTGTCTCTGTATATGATGTGTGGAATCACTCAGTCAGAGGAAAAGCCAACACAACTTGTGTCTGAAAGCCCTGAAAGATCGTCCAGGGAAGATGTAGCGTAACACAAGGGGTGGCTGCAGTCTTCTTACCTCCACACGTGAAGGAAGCTGCTGCTAAAGGAGAACTTCACTCAAAAGTGAACATGCAGTCATCATTTACACCCTAATGACTTTCTTCTGTGGAAAACAAATCTCTCAGTCTTTGAGTTGATTTTCACACACAATGAAATCATATTGTCACCAGGGGCTGTGAAGTTCCAGAAACTGAATCTTCAGACCACAAGAGTAAATAGAGACGACTGAGGCAGCTTAAGTGGCTGGTGAACTAGCAACTCAATATCTAGCAGCAGTAATCAGTTGTGACACTAATGAAGTAGCATACAAAAGCTGGTAAAAAGACTCTCTTAAATGGCCTTTTCAGTTTAGCATGAAAATGGCAAAAAGTGTCTCAGCTTTAGTGAGAGTAACTGATTTCTGCAGCAGCTCTACATCCCCTCTGCCCCGTGTGTGCTTTTATGAAATATTTTTTCTTATTGATGATGCTTTTTGTGATCAATATGTGTCCAGTACTTTCAGTTCCATTTAAAATAATCCATTCTTCAGAACGCCACAGATTTATTTCTTTAAATCAGCACAGAAAATGTAGAGAAACAACTGCTAGTCTGCTTTAAAATAAAGATGAATTAATGTAAACAAGTCATATATATATCACTCTCGTGATTATCTTGTTGTTGTCATTGTGAAGCAGACACTGTGTTGTAAATGTTGTTTCATGTTCACATCACTGAGAACACAAAGATCTTTCAGGAACATCAGTTAGACACAAAAAAATCATAAAACAAATCATAAAACCAGTCAAAAGCTTATTTTTGTCATTTTTATTATGTCCTTGTTGAACTGCATTGAATGCAAATCATGCCTGAGCTGCATTTCCTGCGACATGATGGCCTCTAGTGGAATTCCTGCGATTGACACAGACATCTCAATCACTCCATCTGAGCTGCAGATCTGCCAGACACAGCTGGCTATGACATTAACACCAGGCCATGACTGACAGAAAGCTTGGCCTTGGACCCGGGCCCCTGGGGGCCTCCACAGTACACTCTGCTCTCCTCTTGGCCTGTTGATTTACCGTCCTCAGTGGCTGTGCGTTGATCCATTTCCCTTTTCAGTTTGCTCACAGGGCAGCCCAACAAAACGGCCCTAGCAATATATTTGCTTTATGATTTCCTGAGGAGTCCGTGAGGTAAAAGAAGCCCTGCCCCCTGCACCTGCTGCAGTTAATGTGCAGCATGGCCCGGCCCATAGACTCTTGGCTCCTGCGGCTGGGGATTTTAATGGGGCCAGTGTGTCACAGTCCTCAGTGTGGATCTTTTTTTTGGGCTGACGTCCGATTATCAGGCTGGTGAGATGGGTTCTGGTCCGAGCCCTGCTGTGTGTGCAGCTTTAACATGTGTGCCAGGTGTTTGTGCATGACGTGGAGTCGACATTCATAAGGCAAATGTTCAGCCGTTTACAGAAGCTTTATGTGCAGCAGATGTGGACGTGCTGATTACTGGCTGCGGCCTGTGAGAAATCATTTTCCATGACTCATGTTATCAAAGATTCAGAGCTCATATTTATTAGACCACCAACATCTCTGCGTAGCTTAAAACATTTGCTTCTAATTTAGAATTCCATTTGAAACAGACACATGGCCTACAATTTTATATATATATATATTATATATGTGTGTGTATATATATATATATATATATATTTCTAAAATCTTTATTTGACATTCATGAATGAAGTCAAATAATGAATAAGTCTAATGGATATATAAATCAATAAAATCAAACAAAAAAATAATATAGGCTCTTAACCAACATACATATTTGGGCGTATGACAAATAATGCTGTCCGAGAGGATGAAAAGAAAAAATAAATATAAAGGTTTTTAGCAGGTCATCTCATAAGGTTCATAACTGTTCAAACTGTTGATACTGTTTTATGGATGATTTGATGACTTTATAATAAAAGTAAAAAGTAAGAAGATTGTTTGTCACAAAAGTTTTTTAACTACTTTAATATTTTAAGACAAACTGCTGAACTGTTCATATTATGCCAAACACACATATAGTATATGAACATACAGTAACTTAACCGTGCTGCTCTGGAAATGTTTCAGTGGTTATGGATGATTGTGTTCTGTCATGACCTCATGTTGCCCTTTGACCTTCACTGCTAAAGGAAACACCTTACAGAAGTCTTGACTACGTTTCAAGGAAGAGATTTAATACAGCCTGTCCTCAGTCTCTCATTTTACATTTATTGTCTTACCGTCTGGACACCTGAAGAGAGATTTTTAACCCCAGAGCACTGAGTTCACTTTTGCTGTAACACTTAAACACACCGGTCTTAGCTTCTGTCCAAGACCGATCAAAGTCTTTAGAATAATTCTGTTCTTATTCACCATATTGTTATTCAGTCATTTTATCTCCTTCTCTTCCCTCAGCAGCTAGATACAATGAGAAACACACTGTCTATCTTTCTTAATAGCTTCCAAAGGAAATTTTAACACAAGCTGAAATATGAGAATGTCAATTATAGGCCCAATTTGAGAGTAATCTCACTTTAGGAGTCCAGAGCTCCTCATGACGTTGTTTATTACGCTCAGGGTTGTGGACTCATGTGGGCTCGGCAGATCTCATCAGTAGCTCACATTTGAAAGCTGTCAATGGATTTTGGCTCTCAGTTCTGGCCCTGAAAATGGCAGTAAATGGAAGCTCTGAGGACAGGAAGAGAGGTGAAGTCACAGAAACGGATGATTGTGCCTCTGTTATTTCTGTCACATGGTGAGGTATCTGCTGTACCTTTCTAATGGAGTCAATCTGTTCCACACACCTTTAAATGAATGTGATTGTAATGTTGGAATTGTCATGGCTGATAAAAGAGTGTTTTAAGGGTCTTTTTACAGAGACTTTTGGCCCTGTAGACATTTCATAAATGAACTCCTTTGAAGATATTTTTCAAATCTCGCAATATCCAAGAGTGGATACACATTTTTGTCATATATTTTATTTTCTGAAATTCATTTTCTGTCACATTAACTCAGAAAATTGTTTAATACAAACCATGTTTCCTTGACAATATTATTTTAATAATCAATGTATGTATTTATCCAGCAAGTCTGTTGGACCCTTTTATAGAAATACTATTACAAACATATACATTTTTTAAAATGTGGTTGAAATGGTCCTTCAGAACAGAAATGACTCGTACAGATTCCTACGTCATTGTGAGACCATTACACATCGCAGGTTAAACCGGGTCTGAACCAACAAATGCCAGAATCATTCATCTTACTGTGAGTGAATCAGGGTGAACATTCACATGTGTGTTCATTTGGTCATTGTAAAACTACTGAATGTTAAAGGTAAAAGGCCATTTTCCTTAGAATCTGAGCCCATTAACAGAATAGGTGCTCATGAAAACATTCAAATGAAAGCAGCTGCTCAGAAACAGTGATCGCTGCTTCCTCAGCCTTTCCACTTCACTGATGCTTATGTGAGTTCAGACAAGGCACGTAATGGAGACCCTGTGGACCCTGGGGACTCATTACAGTCACGTGACTTCCTCCCGGGCTTCCATGAAAATAGCTCCATCACAATGGCCTGTGATATTAATATCAGCTTTGGGAAAGTCAGACCTCTGCTCAGGAGGAGGGATCCGCTCCAGAAAACTAAAGAATGTACAGCATGTGAAAGAGAGAGAGAGAGAGAGAGAGAGAGACTGTGGAGAAACACTTAAAACTGCTTGTATTCAAAGAGAAAATAATAATTTGCAAAAAGAAACTTATTTCAAAAGACAGATTTCTGCAATGATCACATTATACATGAACACAGAATCCGAGTGTAACATGTAAAACCTGTTGAACTGTTTATGATTAGATGATTAAATGATTAGATCACATCTTCCTGTGAAAGAATGTA
Organism: Chromobotia macracanthus; assembly: GCA_036877525.1. Classification (NCBI taxonomy): domain Eukaryota; kingdom Metazoa; phylum Chordata; class Actinopteri; order Cypriniformes; family Botiidae; genus Chromobotia; species Chromobotia macracanthus. The sequence continues at coordinate 769,530 of JAZGTH010000078.1, forward strand.
CTGTACAATCTGCACCCACCACATTTAATCTCTATTAAAAGATGCAGGTGGTGAAAAAAAGAATAATATTTTTTGCCTGTAGAGCCTCTTTAAAAGTCTCTGTTCTCATATGAAACTGTCAGACTGTCAGTCTGTGGGCTGAAGGGCAATAATCTAACAGCTGTATGAAACTTCTGCACCTTCAGGAAAGAGGCCCATTGCTCTGTTCAATAGCTGTTCAAATAGCCCCTTCACCACAGTCCAGGGCTTCAGAGCCACATGTGCAGAGCTCGATTCAGGACCAGAATCACATCCACAGACTTCTGCACTCTTGTGTAAATGGTTACTTCAGAGAGTTCAGCAGTTCACCGTATTCTAACTCTGCTGAAGATCTTTCAACTACATCTCTGGAATTTATAGGATAAAATGCCACGAACAATCTTTCTCTTATATTTTCAACAGTGCAGTAAAATAAACTGTAAAAGTGATTTGACATGTCTTTCAAGAGCCATCATGAAAATAACTTCTGAGGTTTTGTTTAAACAGAAAGGTAACCTCTGGATTTAAGCAGATGTAGAGAGTTCCTGAATGGGAATTGTTGTGAAGTAATTCCTCACTGACTCAGTATCTACAGACTCACTTGACGAATCCTTCAGATGTTGTCCTGTGACATAAACCTGTTACAACCTTAAATTAAACCTCATTAAGAAACAGAAACACTGTTTGTTTATTCCTGTCACTTCTGTTTATATATGATGGGTAAGATTTAAATGATTAAAAGTGTTTTACCTGCATGTTACCTGCTTTGCTCACAGTCAAAACAAGAAATACATTTTAAAGAAAAAATATTTTCTTAATACATGTTCTTGTTGTTATTGTAAAGGATTCACTGATGCATATTACTCCACATAATTTTTTTTGTCTTTGTAATTCCCAAAAGGAAAACAGATGTAAAAAAACACCATGAAATCAAACTGTTTCAATGTTAAACATCATGAGTGTAAACCATCTGTTTTCCCCTGTGAGAATCACATGAGATCTACTGCAATACATAAGCTCAATAATACAGTCAGTCCTCAGAGATCTCCATCATCTTGTCTATCACAATAGTGCCAAACAGTGAGTGGAGACTGTCATCAGAGGTTTATCAGTAAACACGGGCGTAAATCAGCTCTCACTCCCTCCTGTTATTACATTGTGGTGTTGTGGCTGAAGTGAAACCGGTTAATCACAGGATGTAGCTGGTAAACTTTCCCAGCTTTTTGGCCATTGATTTTTAAGATGCCAAAAGAAAAATGATGGACATTCTTTTAAGCTGGACGGCGTGGATGGTCGGCGCCTCTGAAAATCCCGTTGTGGAGTTGACTGTTAAACAGCAAAACCAGCAAGTTAATGCTCATACCATCCACACAGTTGTGATCTTAAATGTCTGTTTGAGATCGTTCTCCAGGTCTCTCAACACTTTAGCCAATCGTAGCTGCATCTCCAGGTGAACCTCATGTGTTGAGCTAGCAAACTGTCATTCGATACGAGACACTCACTTTAACAGCCTCACAACATCTAGAGTTTGATCCATAACAAACGACAATTTTATTGCATTCATAAAAAATTGCAGTTGCTCTGAAACCACAATTTAAACTGACTGAGATGCTCCTCAAACACAATGGAGACAAATAGGATTGGCTACAGTAACGTTTTAATGCTGGGGATTTTCTGTCTCTCTCAGGGCAGCAGCAGCAGAGAAAAGTTCAACTCCGTTCAAATATTTGTCAACTCCCATTAGAAACATTTAATAGTAATGAACTTTATGGCTGCACTTTCTGCAGGATACTGCCAGAGAGACGCCTTACTGTGGAAATGGTTATAAATGCCACCACTGTTCGCCCTGTCCTGAATTATTATCACAACATACAGCCCAGCATGAGGGAGATTATTTTCAAGCCTGATATTAAGAAATAATTTTTTATTCTGTCTTAAAATACAGCAAAATCTCAGTTAGGATACGTGAAGGTGACAGGAAGAAGAAATGAGATGATACTGGTTGAGGGTGTAATGTTTTCAGTGCATGTGTTCATATATTCCCCTCTATTATAATCCCGGATAAATAATTCCACAAAAGGGACGGTGGGAATACAGAACACAGCAGTAAATCAGCCCTGCAGGAAGTTCCTCAGGAATCCACTGAAGCAGCACTTCCAGTATTGAGTTCCCATATGGCAGAGCAGCAGCAGCAGTATCTGGAGACAGGTAAAGAAGAGATGGCACATGTCAGAGCTGCCAGACTCTTTATATGACTTAAGAGATTTATCATTTATAACATTTAAAATAATGTGTGTTAACATTATAACAAACCTCATAATAATACATAATGTACTGTACTTAAAACATATAATGGGTAGTAGCTAGTATGTATTGTAAAAATATCTTTCCACTTACAATCTTTGACCAGTAATAAATAAGCACCAGCTGATTATTAGAACACGCCCAGCATGGACCATGGAACCATTAATAACTATTAATACAATAACTATTTGACTATTAGTTAATATTAACAATTACAAAAATGACCAAGACAAAATGTTCACAATAAGGAGTGTATTTAGATATAGTAAATATAGGTAATTTTTATTTCATTTTAACTTTAAATGTAATGTTCCATTACTGCAAACTTCATGTAATATTATATAAGTTACTGATTCCATTCAAAGTGTAAACGTTTCATTGGATGGTGTGGAGTCACACGTTATAAAGTTCTTGAAAGCCGGCGTTCAGTGTGCTGTGAATCTGATAATATGAGAGCAGGAGGACTGAAGATCCAGGACAAATGAAATATGGGCCAAGCAGAGGCTGTTAAAGTCTTGTGATAAATTACTTTGTATTCTGTTTTTCCCTTCTTTCATTCTGAAAGAAAATTCAGGCTGTTTTCTTTCGGATGTGCAGCTTTCTCATCTTTGTCCATTGAAAACCTAAAGCTGTGTCTGCAGAACATCAGATAAAAATTTAGAGCTCTTCTGAGTCTCCTCAGCTCCCCAGTGGAAATCTCTCAAGCCGCCTCACAGCAAGTCTACAAGGTCACCCAAAATCCCAGCAGAAAACATCGGCAGTGGAGCTGCAGCATCATCAATCAGCTGCAGAACCACGGCGCAGTGACTGCAGAGGAAATGGTGTTAATGACACGTCAGCAGTAATCTGGCAGGTGATCATTAACACTCTCATGGCTTGTCATATAATTCTAAGATGATAACATCCAGTCTTACCAACGAGACCTGCATCACTTACAATTCATTAAGCCCTTAAGCATTAAACATGGTGAAACAGAGCACTAATGATCATGATTATATTAAATGTTGACTCTACAGTTTGTGTGCATTCTGTGCTGATGAACAAGAGCACAAAACAATCTTGCCAGAAAATGCTACTCATTTACTAAAAAACAACATGTCCCATCATTCTTAGTGACAGCTAAGAATATCAACATATGAACTCAGATGTAAGTAGCTAGTCCATTGATAATCATCAGCCAATCAGAAAGAGGTTAGTGTGGTGACATCACAGCAGAATGAGAGTAAATCTGTGGTACGCCATCCATCACCTCACAGAAACACACAATAACCCGTGCACTTTATACACCAATAAATCTGTACACATACTTCAAGTTTCTGTAATTGGCACAAAAATCTTTCCGTTTATAAAGAGGGAAATGCCAGATCCCAGATCAGCCCTAAACAGTGACATGGATACGAGCAGACCTCTGCTTCACTGTATAAATGTTTGCTTGAAGATGCAGAGCAGGCCAGATGATTCAATCATCAATTCTGTGATGTCCTTCATCAGGAAGTGAAACACTCTGATGGATTTAAAGGAACAGTGCAAACCAAAAAGCTTTGCTTTCTTAGCAGTGCAGTGGCAGACAAAGTGGATCTTAGCCAAATTTTCCACTCAACAACCAGAGTGATGAGACAGTAAGTGTTTAATGATGTAATAAAGTACAAGAAGCACATAAGTACTGATAAGCTCACTAAACAAACACATGACTAAACAGGTTTTGATTTCTGACATACACTAAAAACAAAACTAACTTCTAAATGTGTTTGAAATCTGTGTGAACGTGTCTGTGGCTCTCATTTGGGTCATCCTCTGAAGAGCTCTGAGCTCATAACACTGTTTACTTTTAAAAACCTTCTCCAATAAAAGAAAAGGAAACTGCGCTGGCAAGAACATCAGCTCAGTTCATTATATCTGACTGGTGAAGACAGTTAAACCTAATGTATGACACACATGAGTCCAGGCACTTAGATTATATCTACATCCGTGAAAAATAATGCAGACAGACAGACAGATAGACAGATAGATCACACTTCAGTCAAATCTCGAAATCTTTCCTCAAGCTGAGCAGCAGAACTTTAATAGTTTCCTGTCCTGACCCAGTGGAATAAACCATTAAACCGTAGGGAGAGGAGGAAACCTGCAGAGCACTAAAATAAAGTTATGTCAAAACCATTCAGCTCTTCCTGCTGTTGCTGCTTAACCTTGTGAGGATTCTCTTGTGAGGATTCTCTTGTGAGGATTCTCTGAGGGGCAAAAACATTACAAGCCATTCAGTTTCTATGAATGGGCACTAACAGACTTTTTTTTGCCATTTTGATGTCTACATTTGCAGGCATATCCTGTGGTCATCAGAAACAGCCCTAGCTTCAATTGAGTGTCTCCCTGAAGAATCTGGCTTCCTATTTCAAGTGGAAATTGTAAAAGTTTTTCCCTCTAGTGTTCATATCTTCAGAGAGATGTATGAACTGACTGTGAAAAAGATGAAAAATCATTTTCAACCATTTAAAAATCTTCATGTGATAAAGCATTTCAGCCCGCCTCACCTGAACTCAGTGTAGCATCACAACCCTACACTGAATTATAAGATTATAAGATTATAAAGAGAGGGCTTTGTGGGTTTTCTGTGCAGAGCTAAATCCAATATTTCCAACTGATGCTAAAGCTTGTGATTACATCTGTGACAACTAATTAAAATAACTGCTTGTAAACTTGACCACTGACCTGTTAATAGATACTATCCTCCGAATGCTGATATTTTTTTGAAGTCTTTCATAAATGTAGTTACATGAACTCTGAGCAGTAATATAACTGTAAACTGTAACACAAGCTGCTGCGCATCTGATCTGTTTAATGCTCGACTGTAATCGGAGCTGCTGGAGAAGCGGGTGTGCTGTGACCCGTGATGAGCTCCGGGTGCATCTCTCACTTCTGAGGACTTGGGTGTAGTTAACGTGTCGCGCGTAACTGAAGATGTAATTAAAATAAAAACACAAATCACGAAGTTAAACATCTGAAGAAACACACAGTGTTGTTCATGTGCAATGTTATTTAAACAAAATGAAATATTTAAAACGGTAACCATTTTTATTTGATGTTTGCTTTTTTATCTCAGGATTAATTCATTAATGTTAAGTTAAGAATCGTGTGAAATGATTGTGTTTAACGTCTCTATGGTGGCCTGGTCTTTCTGGCTATAGAGGATTATTGTAAGTGCACTGTAAGAATATGTATAAATATAGCTCATGCTTTTGTACCAGTCCTGTTGCAGGTAGTCTGTTGAAGTACACGCCTGTGCTGCTCTTTATGGGTCCCATCTGACTCACTGTGATTCCTTGTGTCTGATCCCACTGTGTCTGATTCCATTCAACAATTTGCCTTGAACTGGGAAAGACGATCAGCTCGGGTTTCCCTCTGGAGCTTCTCTCATCTCCAGCTGCTTTGATCGTGTCTCCTGACACTCTAATGAAGCTCTGAACGCTTCCCTCTTGGATGTTGCCCTTCCAAAGCTGTTCGGCAGCTCACCACACAACACAGTTATTTGCACTGGTGCTGTGGGCAAACCTAATAATTCCCTCAAGAAACAGAAAGCGTTTATCAATTCTGGAAGCAGCGCACAAGAACAGACTGGAATTAGCAGTGGACATGAGCTTGAATCTTTGTGTAGTGAATTTGGTTGGTGGATTGTTGATCATTCTGGAGGTTCTGGGCTCACACATCCACAGGTGCAGGGGCAGAGCTGTGTTTAGGTTTTGTTCTTGGCCAATTAGTAAATTCTGTGGCTCTTTTCTTTTCATTGTAAAACTGAAAAGTCTAAAAAAGTTATCAATTAAAAAAGTTATAAATATATTAAATTATATTTTTAATGACTCCCTTTATGCTGAAATAAATGATAAATTGTTGTACATTACTTTTTGCGGTATACTTGCTGTGGAACAAACATCCTGTAGTGATGGCAATATGAAGTTCATGTCAGAATTTCAAAATGTCACACTGATGTTATGGTGAACCTGGAGGTGTGTTCATGAAAGGTTTTGTAAGATTCACTTATTTTATTTTTTAAAAAATTAAAATTAATTTTTACATTAATTGTTTTTACAAAACAATTTTGTATTACAGACATTCTTCTGGTTCTCCTGTACAATATGACCTCTCACTGTTGTCACTTGTGAGATTTATTGTGGCCACATGCATTGTGATGACCTGCCCGTGACCCCGTATGAGCTCTCTGGACTAATGCCACAGAATGTCTGTAAGTTAGCCTGTGCAATTATCCAGCCTGTGGATTGAAAGAGAACTGTCATTAACTGTGCTTAAAGACACCGGCACAGAGTTTGGCCCCGGGACAGGATGGCAAATGGACTGGGAGCTGTAAGATGAGCCAGGCCAGAAGGATCATTAGAAAGTTTTGCTCAACATTGTTGATATAAATATGACACAAGCCCCTCCTGTTCCTCAGCAGCACACCCACATTTACTTCTCTCAGAGTCTCTGTAGACATCACCCTAATCATCATGTTCAACAGGTGCTGGCCAAATGTGAGGGCCATGAAACTGATACTGTGTTTCCTGCAAACTGACAAACGTGCTAATTAATCCTGATTTTCCCCCTTTTTTACTTATTGTTTTCCATCTGTTAGTAGAATGTGAGGCCACACTGAAAGCTTCTCTAGTCATGCTATGAGAATAAATGCTGCATCCAAACCTGTGTGACTTTATTCTGTGACACTGAAAGGAGATGTCCAGGCTGCTCTTTAGAATAATTATATAGCCAGACTCCAAAAAACATCTTAAGCATAACAACAGTACTCCATATGACCCATTCCCTATATTCCAGCAGAGCAGAGAAACATCACCATTCAACAGAGGCTTGAAAAATTTGTTTTTCACAAAATAATTCAGTCACAGGTTTGGACGAGTATGAGAGCAAGTAAATGATGACAGAATGATCAGTTTTAGGTGAACTAACTGGTTAAGAAGCACAATAAAACAAAACCTCTTTCTGAGCATGTCAGTAAAATCCTGAAAGTGAAAGATTAATTTGTCTTTACAAAAACAGCCGGGAATTTAAATCCAACATGTTGCTTTTATACTTTACCAAATGAGATGTGTAACAGAGTATCTGTGTCACGATCACCCCGCAGTAAAAACATGGATTTAGCATCCGTTTTTCCTTCCTTTCATGGTAAAAAATCTCAAAGGGAAAATAGATTTAGAGGTTTAATACCTTGATTATTTAAATTTTTCCATGAATCACATTAAAAGCTTTTATATGTGGTCTTTGTCATGAATCTTATTAATGGTTTTTATATTTAGGGAATTGAAATTTGTCACAAAAAAAACAAAAATGAAAGTCAAAGAGGAATGACATCAGGGTAAATAAACGATGACAGATTTTTTTTTAGATGAACTATTCCTTTAATAAAAAGAAATAAAGTTGCAAGGCGTATTTTACTTTTTAAACTACAGGTGATGTGTTGGGCCTGTTATGTGCAATCGTCTGGAGAATTCCAGCGTCCTGCTCCTGAATCTCTGCAGGAGGACACATCCACGTGACACCACTCAACTCAATAATGGATCACTGGGGAACAAGAAAGAAACAGAAATAAAGACAAAGAAGAAAAACGCCTCACAAAGAGATTTACTACACTTCCAAGAAACAGCTGGAAGAGTTGCAGTATTATGGCCCTTACAGTCGTTTTTCCATTGAAATCCAACGGCCTGTTGACCAGAATGTGTGATTATCTTGTTTCATGTCAAATGTGCAAGTGGTTGACGATTTGTCCTGTGGCTTGAAGGAACATGCAATGAAACATGGACGCCGTTTTTGGTGACCCGAGTCCGGGGTCATTAGTAGTTTTGTGCAAAGCTAATGTCTGAGGCAAAAAGAGACGTCCAGCAGGCCTCTGGTTAGCACTGGACGCTTGTGGTTTTGTTCCTTATTTTTATAAGGAACATTTGTCCACGCTGGCACTGCAGACCGAAGGGTGGGGCTCTGCATTTGAGTGATTTATGAAGACGAGTGAAGAGGCCACGCGGTCCACAGCTCTGTCACATACAGGGGAGGAGTTAACCGCACCAGGACATCAGAAAGGCAGGCGAGCGCTCACGCCGATGGCCAAAATTGCACACCAAGGGCCTCTTCATAACAAGGAAATGAAATCTAGCTGCTGTCCGCGGGGATGAGGTGCGCTGGGAGGAAGAAAGCACATTTCCATCAAGTTAAGGCTGACAGGGGAAAGTCTGCATATTTCATCCAGCACGTTTTGCAAAAGCCAGTTTTATTTCAATTTTTCATCTCATTATTTTGTTAGCCCTGAATTTACCCATTAATATCTTACATGCTGCCACAAACACCTGCATTAGAGACTCGATCTCACTGTTGCGAGTCTCTCCAGATGTGCTTTGCATGTGTGTCACACTGGAATATTCAGGAGATATATGAGATCCCACTGATCAACAGAACAATCCATCCAAACTTTGATCAAACACAACAATGCAACACATTCATTAGAACACAACACTTCATTTCCTAAATTCAACTGAATCCTTGTTCTGGGATACTGTCTTAAAGGATCTGATTCACATTACAGTCAATATGAAACCATTACTGAAACTATTTATTAACTTAATATCTGGACTGAACATGTATAGGGTGCAGACAACGGACTGTTACTGCTAACAGTAACAGTCAGGTGGCTAAAACCCGCTCATGAGAAGTTGTGTCTCTATATTAAACTATTTTGAAGCATTGCCATCTCAGCACTCTGTTACTGCAAAACTGCCGTTTCTACATTGTTTGTGTAAATGTGCAGACAGATGCAGTGTTTGAAATATTCCCGGCTCGGTGCACGGTGTGTTTCCTGTCTGTGAGCAGCAGTCGAGGTTCAGGAGCTGCAGGTCACAGAGGCCGAGTGCGAGAGACTTCCACTGCACAGCACATTAAAGAAGCAGCTCCAACGTTTCTGTCTGAAGCACTGAGCTCCAGTGAAGCTCAACAGTGAGGAAGCGCTCTGTTCCTGAGACGTGACCCTAAACAACAAAACAGTACAATTATGACCCATTCAAGTCCAGATGAAGCAGCATTTGCAACCCGTTTTACTGACTGTAATGTCATGCATTCAGAAAACTGTAACAGCTGCTAAAGCTAGTAGCTTGAGTGATGTCAAATTATTACAAACAAATTTCTTCTGAAATAACGTACAGATGAATACTGCTCAATAAAACTACAAACAGAGACAAAAGTTTCGATTTCAGGCCAAAATTCACAGACATCACCATTTATCAATGACCCCACTGTGTTGATCTGATTTAGAAAGTTATCTGAACTGAATGGAGCTCTGTGTTATTGGGTTTATTGTAGGGTTTGTCAGACGGACATTCACACTGCTTATTTACAGATAAGATGTCACATGTCCCAGAAGCCAGCTGCTAAAACACTCTTCAGTCTGGTGGCCATGTGTATCAGCTCATAAACTCTTCATTTTAAATGCCAGGAATTCAGTTGTTTTGTTTAACCAAGGGTTTCTTTATCATTACTGCAGTCCGGAAGCGATTACTGTTTATTAAAAAATCTAGTGACGTGCACCAGCGCTGTGTTGTGAGCCGCAGCTGAATGGCCACTGGCTGATGCCCCAGAGAGGTAAACAAAGACAGGAAGATACAATAATGCATTCATCACATTCCCCAGAGCCGGGGGCCAAAGTCATGTCAAATCCATAAGAAGGAAAGTATCCTCAGTGCAGCCCGTTTCCCCACACACACGTCACACTCTGCTGGAAATCAGTGCAGAGGATGTATTCATATTCCTGCTGCTTCCTTTCTCACAAGCTCAGTACAGGCCTATCACAACACAAGCAGCGGCATGCATCCCTCTCCACCCCTCACACCATTAAACACAATTATAAACCATTAGACGGCCAAAGCAGCGCTTTTGTTTTGTGTTTGGGCTAGTGTTTTTTTAGAGGGGAGGCAGCGGTAGAGTGAATTAGAAGACGGTAGTTTGTCTTACCTAGAAAACAACAATTTAAGAGGTAATGAGAGTCAACAAACACAGTACAGCTGTCTGTTAGAAATCACAACCTGTTGAAATATTTATCTTCTATAAATCGTTTATCTTTTATATAATCATTTTTATAGATGGGCTCCTGATGACAAACAATTTGTTTTTTAATGAAATTTCATTGGACAGTTGTCTGACTTAACAAAGATCAGTTGGCTCTACATATATTCCTATATAAAGATAAATAAATTACCAATAAAATAACAATTCAGAAGTGGAGCACCACACTAGAGCAAAAAAAAAACATGGTGAGTTTTCAGTCAGATCTCTGTGGGAAACACTAATAAATATGTATTTACTTTATGGTATGTTTCTATAATATTATATAAAATATCACTATGTAATCTTCTCTTCACAGAATTTCATATGAGCACAGGGACTCACGGGGTCAATCTACTCACATAACAGCAGCACATAACAGTTTTGAGTCACATGCTCATGTGGCTCCCTGAGCAGCGAGTGAGAGCGACTCTGAAACACACCACAGCTGCCCTGCACTTCTCACTGGACGTAACAGTGTTAAACAGTCAGGAACAGCAGTAATGAGGGTGAAGCAGATCTGACGTCATCTGCATTGGGTTAGGAGGTTATTTTCCACCATGAGAGAATCATAAATCTGATCACATCTCTCCTCAACAGGTCACATGATTTGAATCATCACTCATGTCTTTAGCACAATTTGTGTGTGTATGTCTGAAACAGTAGAAGTGTAATTAATAGTTTCACTGTAAAGTGATCACACTTTTATTTTTATTTCTATTTTATATTTCTGTTGTCTGTGCTGTAGATGTATATTCACCAGACTTGTAAGAGCCTAAAGTGTCTGATTTCTTTGTTTTCAAAAAATTTCAAAACCAAAAAATTATCAAAACAAAAGAAGTTAATAAAAGTGTTTTACTCAAAATCCTCAATAAATGTGTTAAAAGCTATAAGTAAATCTGCTAGTAGAAATGATGAGAGTCACTTTTGCAGAAACAAAACGATCACATTTCTGCTTCAGTGTGGAAAAAACTGTGTGGGGGCCAAAGACTCCATGATGTTAACACCACTCAGCAGACATACAGGAAAAACACTCCTTACCTTAACAGCAAACACAGCTCAGCCCTGAAACAGAGAGAGAGACACAGAGAGAAATCACACAGCAAGAGTTTCCCCTCTTGTCCTGAGCCCACCTCAGTGGACACTTTCAGCTGCTTTGGGTCATTTGTCTTCTCTGATCTCTCAGTGGAGTGGAGCATCTCCTCTAATGTGTTATCTCTCTCTCTCTCAGGAGATGAATTTCATAAAACCAGTCATGGACTTCCAGCTATACAATCAAACGAAAGAGAAATTATTTCATTTTAAAGAAAATGTTTAAACCATTATAAAGTTTTGGGCTGTTATTTTCATCACAATTCAGTAGAATTAGCACAGTTATGCTGTGTCCTAAAATGTTGACTATGTCCAGTGGAATTTGTCTGCCAGTACTGAAACCCTAAATACTTCACAGCACAATTTCAGATAACATCTGATGCTTGATATACAGCCACGTGAAGCAGAAATAAATACCAAAACAACAGATCTTAAAGGTTAAAAACAGACTCCATGCAAAATACAATTAAAGAAATAAAAAGATGAAATAATTGGTTTTGATTAGTGGGTGAAATGTGAGCTGGATATGTTCCTGTCCGCTCTCATGTGAACAGTAACACTTGTTAAAGAGCAGAGCATGACAACAGAATGAAGAGCAGCATGTGTGTTTATGTGGCTGTTTTAAGACTCTGTGCTGATGCTGCTTGTGAGTTATTCACAGTTTTAATGAGCAGTAATAAAACACCAGAGCGTGTCTCATTTCAGCCACACGCCTGTATTCCACCACAGTCACGGCCCAAAACTGAGCAGCACTGTGTGGTGTTAGAGGAAAACTCCACACGTCTGATGTTCAATATTTCATTACTTCATTAACCAAGTGAGTTGGCTTACCTTACCTACAGAGTGACCATCATCCAGATCACTGTAGATCTACAGTACAATGATACTACATAGACAGACAAACACAGCACAGCATTAACACAGTAGTGGGAGGACCGACACATGCTCCAGTACAGAAAACTCATACTAAAAGACACAAACATAAATGCTTGGCTAACACACACAAGTGTGCAGTCACACAGTGACACTTAAAATCAGGCTTGCACAGTTAGAAGCACTTGTGTTCATGTACTCATGAGTATATTTCGGCCCTCAGTGTTTCTGGCAGTGTCCCATTCCTCAACCCTCAAAATATTGTGTGTTTGTGATTAATAGCTCATGACAATTTAATGGAGAGACATATAGGCTGGCACCCAGCAGTTCCTTTCATAAGTAAATAAGCCTCATTAACACCATATGGTAGTAATGCCACACAAGTCGATCAGCTCAACTTAAACTTAATCACACACACATAACTCAGGGCAGGAAACATCCTCAAGGTAGCAATTTATGACTCACATGAAAACCTTATTTTATTATAGCTTTAAAAAAAACCCTGGTTGGTCAAATTCTTCCCAACTGCTGTTAAACTGGAAAAGAAACTCTAGAGAATACAGAAATAAATGTTCTCATATTATGGAAATATGGCAATAGAAGATAATACATGGCAAATATCCATACACAATATATTAAAGAAATATATAAATGATTATTCATTAGCAGCATGTGTCAGCTATGAAAAAACAGTATACAACCTTCTGTGTATGTATTATTCCCCTTGGACATTCTTTAAAAATATCAATAAAGCATCACACAGGACTCCTATTCTATAGCACAGGGTTGTGTGTTATGTTTCAAGAATAGATTCGTCACATATGATACATTAATGCTAAAATGTACTTTTTCCCTTAGTGCAGAAACTCCCTCAGCTGCCAGCAATGAATCAAAATCCGGCTGCTGTGGAAAAACTAGAAACAGAATCATTACTTTTAGAAGAGAGAAAACTCATGTGAAATTCATTGTGTAGATTTGATATGCAGCAGTAAATTGGCTAAAATGATTAACTGGAGATGAGGGCCTGTTAAATCTATCAGAGTGTTATTGTAAGCAGCACTAAATAATGAAATAAATGGTCATAGAAAAGCAGTGAGTCTGAATACCTGATGTTTGAATTGAAAGTAATTATTTTTCTTTTCTTTTTGGCTGGTTACAGCTTACACTACATTAAGACACTTAACAGCATGTTGCATATGCAGTGAGTTACAACAGGGTAACATCAGATTACATGTCAGGATTCATAGTTTACATGAAAGATTTTAACCTCCGATCTGAGTGGGGGCCTTTAGTCATATTCAAATTCATATTACTGATTACTGATGAAATGAAGGGCAGGGCCAGTATAAATGTATGGTGATACTGTGTCTGTGTACTGCACTACAGCCTCAGTTCTCCACCAGCAGAGGGCTCACTTCATCACTGACTGAAAACTAACACACAGAAGATACCAGAACATTTCTGAAGAAAATGTGCGAAACTGTCTTCAACATTGTCAGCATCTGGATGGTTACTATGGTGTTGCTATGTGGTTTCTAAGGAGTTCTGAGTGGTTTCTAGGCTTTCTTGTCACGCGGTTGCTAGGGTATCCTGAGTGGCTGTTTGCAAGTTGTTATGTAACTAGGGTGTCGCTAGGGTGATTATCCAAAATTCCCCAATCACAGGTCTTTATCACAAATTATTATAAACATATTATAAACTGATAAAGCATATTTCTTTTTAACAACAACTTCATTTTACATTTTGTTTTTGTATCCAACATTTAACAAAAACGCAAATCCTGAACAAGTGTGTGTTTGTGAGTGTAAACATCCGGACAGCCGTGAGCAGCTGAGCGTGTGTTCACACACAGTTTCATTACAGGCTCCTCTATAACAGGAAAAGTGTGTAACATTTACAGACGAAATAAATAATGAAGAATAAAGACGTGATGCAAGTCCTGCACGCAGCTCGTTATTACAGCAGGTGGCAGTAGAGGCCCGTGTATTCAATCAACAGTGTGCATGTCACTGATATGAAAGTGAATAATAAAGTATACTGGAGTATGTACCCACACCAGCAATACAGCACAAGTGACGTTTCAACATGATAAATGTCTGTTTCAGACGTCACCTGCTGTCACATACGTGTAAGTTTAACAGTAACATTAATTCACTGTTCTGAAGTCAGTCTAGACTGTACAAATCACACACACACAGGTTATCGGCTTCATTTAAACATGAAGATCAGCTCTTTAAAGCTCTTTACATTATTTCCTGCAGAGGCTCTTCAGCAGCTCTGCTGAACGTGTTGTTTTATTTCTTAAATGTCCAGTTTTAATGGACAGCTTCTCACTGTCTGTAACTGACTGATGGGATGTCGAGCCACTATACAGCACTGCCATTATTAATAGCCCTGTAATTGTGATAGTTTCATATTTCAGCCTAAAATTAGACCAGGGACATGTGGCTGGAGCTAAACAGGGACGTGTCTTAGCATTACATCTAAATACAGAGCAGTTTATTTCAGCTATGCAAGGACAGATTTTCATTAGGACTCTCATTACGATGGAGAATGTTAACCTCCTCCCTACTGCCAAATTCAGCCGTGATATTACTGCTTCTGTTTACTGGGAGTATGACAACATGTGTTGAAGTTTAATATCCAGGGTTAAGAACTGGTTCATATCACCATCATCAAGTATGAGAAATAGTGAGAGTGATGTCACAACTAATGCACCAGTGTTAACCATTTCACAATACATAAAAACTTCACAGGATGATTTAATGACATGGTCTTACATGTGTACAAGACAAGATATGATGCACTTCAGCCATGATCACCAGCACTGCAACACATTCATATTTCATGAGCCCTTCTTGTAGCATGACTGATCATATCCTGATCTAATGGTACTCTGTACCTCCATCATGGCAGTGTTTTTAGACGGTCATATACAGATCTCAGCGTTACCGTCTGCTTATTAAACTCTGCAGCTGTTGTCTCAAGAGAGACCCACTTCTGAGTGGAAGTATCTCCAGAGCTTCATTCCAGACAGGACAAACATGGCAGGGCAGTTTAAAGTGAGGGCCATGAAGACGCACAGCAACAGTAACCAGCAAATACACACTTACTGTAAACATCAAGTTTATAAAGGAGCGACACTGTTTAAGAACAGTGTGTCATCCAGCTCACTGCTGACAGAACTAAACATCCTCTGAGCTCTGTTACTATCACTCAGACTCAGATCAAGAGGCCCAGCGGACGTGAAACACAGACGCTAGTCTTACGTTTAACATCACCCTGAGACCACTGAGATTAAAGGTTGCTTCTACACAGCCCATGGAGTGCTCAGATAGGTTTTATTGGGGTTTAAACTTCGTCTCAGATGTTTCTCTTAAGGGGTAAAGTACAACATGTACACAATACTTCATAATAATCAATAACACACAAGAGACATAACAAATCATGTCTGAGCAAAAGAGGATCCCAAGATCAGACCTGCTGTCAAAACAGTGTCAGATGACACAGTCATGTCTCGTTCACCCAAACTCATGCCAAGACAAAAACATTCAGATCTTTTTGAAGGTAAAATGTGTAAATGTAAGAAAGTCAGACACCCTGAATGGTGCTCAGGGTTATTCAGTCATTGCAGATTTTTGAAATGGATTCGTGGATGGGAGATCCCCGACAGCTGAATGTTAATCAGACACCCACAGTCATGACATTAAAGCCATGTGCTCCAGTTGCTCATATGAAGAAAAATCAGAAATGAGATCTCATTGATATTTCAGTTCTTTCTGCTAGAACAAAATTAAATGAAAAGCAAATGCACTTTTTCTGAAAGTCTCTCAATATGAGGTCAAACATTTCTCATCAGATTTATTATCTGTGCTCTAGTCACATTAATTGTCTGCGATCAATCTGATATTTGAATGAAATATAACCGTGGACTTTATTAAAGCCTCACGAGGTATGAAAAGCCCCTCCCTCAGAATCCATCTCTGTTGTCAGAGCTTTGCTTTGCCTAATACGTCCATAACTGGGATCTGAGGAGGGGCAGTGCTGTGATCAGGGCTATTCCAGTGCGCCTGACTGACAGTAATGATTGGACGAAATTAATGAGGCAGTGCTCTCATCTTTCTTAATTAGAAACCACACTAAAAACTATTTTTGTCTGTTCCTATGGGGAGAATCTTACTGAAGCCCTTGTTGACTCCCGACTCTCTCTGCACGAACAATCCCAGCATACAGCAGTGGGGGGCAGAGCCCAAACCACAGAACAGAGTGATAAGAGCAGCAGTCAATATACACAGGCTGAGTGTGGGAGTGTACAACACACAGTGTTTTGGAGCTAATTTTAGTAGTAAGAATGAGCACTGTGGTTCCTATATCCATGCTGTTGAATTTTTGTCTTTATCTAATAACAAAAACGAAATATTTATGTTTTTATGTAGTTTCCATTTAGTTACCAGGTTGTTGCTTTTGTGCTCTGCAGGTATTGCTATACGGTTGCTGTTTTGTGAGTGTTTTTAGAACGTTTCTGTAGTCAGGATGTTATGTGTGGTTACCAGGACACTGCAAAGTGGTTGCTAGGGTCTTCTGAGTGTTCCTTACTGGCTCAAATCAAGCAAGCCCTCTAAAATCTCTATGAAAATCAAAAATGAATTAATTCATTTGGATCAGTTACAAAAGAGCACAACTGTCCACATGATCTATTTCATCATTCAAATCCCTAAATATGAGCAAAAGAAAATGCTCATCTGAAAAAACAACAGTGATAAAATATCTCCTCTAGAATTATATTTAAACATAAATCTGTTTATTTAAAGCAACTTCATAAACAATCATTCAGAACTGTTTCTTTTTTGGTTTATTTCCAAACCTCACATAACAAAATAACAGTGTTATGAACTCTGACATTTAAAGAGCTCTCATCTTACAGGAAGACACTTTACCAAAGCAGGTCATGCAATAACTGTGGAAGGCCTCCAGCATCATAGCACCTTTGTGAAAAAAATGATAAATAAAAAAGCAATTAACTGTCATTTAATTCAGTGCAAAAATATAAACAATGCATAGAGGTCAGATTGCAAATGTCTGTAGAGCTGCAGAAATCCCATGTTTTAATGAGAGCACCCACAGTGTTTTTGCCCTTCAAATCCTTGAGTGGATTCAGATGATCTGGGTGACACTCAGACAAGCACAGTGACACAAAAGTGACATAAAACCAGCATTTCAAAAACAGAGATTACGAGCTGAACGTTATGTAACAGAATATTTGCCCCTTCAGTGTACAGCAGTAAATGTACAGGAACACAGCAGACTAAATATTAAAAATGTGCTTTACATTCAGAAACTGAATTTAATCATCCTGTAGGTCTTTAGGAGGTTGAAGCTCCAGGAAGATCTAATCATAATGAGAAGATGTAAGTTGGTTTCTGAGTGTCTTTGGTTCACTGTCGCTCTGATCTGATGAGTACTGACCCTCAGTTGCTGTCAGTTTACAGCAGTTATTAATATAGATAATGACTAAATAATCACTCTGACTAGTCAAATGTTTTGGAAGAATGACTATGAAACTGTATTTATATATTTGTCTATGTTTCAAAAACATTGTATTTATCTGGGGATCAGAGATCTGATCATACTGTTGAGGTTTATTTGGCAATAATGTTTGGATGACTGCACATTATTGTTTTATTATTAATCTGTATAATTCAGTGCCATAAATATAGATTCTAAACAAAGATATAATTGAAATCAAACTGTTTTTTTAGAAACTGTTCACTGTTAGATTAACAGTTTCATCTGAAGTACTTTTAAAAAAGCAGTAATATGCAGTTTTAAAAACAGCCAGAGGGAAAAACTTGTGTAAAGCTGACATAATAAAAAACCATTTCAAAAAGACCTTAAATATTGATAATTACACACACAAATTGTTCTCTTGTACACATCACATTTCAATGTTTAGACAAACCCAGAGTTTGTTATTTCACAGCGTTTAGTTCTTTCATGGGAAGTGAGAACACACAGTCAAAGCCCCAATTTACAATAACATATAACCAGCAACAGGCCTGTTTTGTTCAGTTCACTTTCTACCACATAGATGTCAGACTCCAGTCCTGGAGGGCCAGTGCAGAGTTTATCCCTAATCAAACACACAGGCAGGTGTGCTGAAGCTAAGGGACTCTGGCTCATCTGGACTGGAGTCTGACACATTAAAACACCCTGAAGCTTACAGAGATTCATATCGCGGCACACAAGTTATGAGTTAAGGCACCAATAGAGGCACAAATACTGACGGCAGCTTCTGAAGTGTGAAGCAGAGAATCTGGATCAGTGTGAATGAACCATGAATCAGTAACAGTGTCAAATCATTCAGCCAGATTGAGATTACGAGAACACATCTCACTTCAACTGGCCTCAACACAGTGAATCATCAAAACAGAAAACAAACCAGAATATACAGCCTTAAAACATTTCTGATACATTTCTCTCTCACTCACAGACATGTTGACGTGTGCAGAGCAGCTGAAAAGATTATGTACTCTTATTTCCATACAGTTACCAAGGGCAGCTGAACTCTAAAAATGACCAAAATGCAGCAAAATGATGACTTAAGTAGTTCCTATAATTTGTGCACTATAATAAATGTGTACATTATATGTTTTCTTTATGTGAAGAATAAACCTCACAATGTTTCCTTGTTTTTTGGAGATAAACAGCGTCTATCTTTAAGCAAATGGTTTTAACTATATAATGATAATTTCAAAGCTAATTACTTTTGTACTGGTCACTGATCATGCAGCCATTTATTTTTAATGACCCTTGAAATGAAACAAGTGCTTCTGATTGTCAGAGATAATCACCATTATGACATAAACACGCACACACTGGTTTCAGGTGTATTTATGCAGGATAAAGGCTGTAATGTTGTAAAGATTAAAAACACAAATCATCTGACACAGAGGTGATCATGTCTACATTAAACTGATCTCCAGTCAAACAAGCTGTAACAGAAACACAAAACTCATGGTGAACTCATGATGGACTCTTCCTCACAGAGTCTTCCTCATTGTCTTTATATACACCTCACTGCACTGCTTACTCTCCGCTCTGAAATTATTGCCCAGTGAAGCTGCTGTGAGCCCGTCGCAGCTGCCAGTTGTCTCTCTCATGTATAAAATAAAATCAGAATACTGACACACCAGAAGCTGTCGTCTCGTCAGTCTCTCCAGGAAATGGACACAAGCACCAGCGGTCAACATCACATGATCGCACACACAGTGTTTGTCTGACACTGACTGACCATTCAGCAAAAGATGGTTTGTTCTTCTCATGCATCTGTTTTTCAACCTTCATCCAAATCTCCTCATCCAATGGCAACATACAAGGACATTCCAATGCAGAAATCCTTATTTAGTCAAAACTAGATGCTTTAGGACCCGAGTGAGTAAATAAGATCCTGCTAACTCAACATGAGCTGCTATACAACAGTCTCCACACCCATGAGTTTGGGTGTGAGGATACGTGGAGTGATGCCATTATTAAGATCTTCTTCAAACTCTAACAGCTGACCCATGAAGTTCAGGTTGGGGGAGATGATGGGCCGACGAGACTTAACGAACTTGTAAGCATCTGTCATGGTCATCCAGGTGTGTTTCATCAGGTAAGCGATGACGATGGTGGCAGAACGTGAGACGCCGGCCTGGCAGTGAATGAGGAGCCCCTGACCTGCCTGATGAGCTTCTTCTGTTCAGAACAAAACAAGAACATCAAATACTGAAAGAGATAACACTGAGGAAAATACTGCAATACAACAGGCACCTAATCAGAAGCATTCTCACCTATGTTGACTTTCACAACTGAACTAGCTGTGAAAGTCACTCTTGCATAAAATTTGTGAGAAATGTTAATTTAGAAGTCGACACCCAAACAAACCCCTCCCTTCATTGTTCCGCCCTCAAAATAACAAATATGCTCTTCAACAGCATTTTTTCAGAAATCGCTTACTGCACCTTTACGAGCAAATGTCATAAATAAAACCCAAAATGAAAAAACAAGTGTCACTTTACCCCATTGTGACATGATCTTTATATTTTCATCACAGTTAAGCGTGTAAAAATGATGTCACACCTATAAATTCAAAGGCTTCCTCGAAGTACTGCCGCAGGTTCTGTTTGTTGCTGTCTGTGGCAGGTAAACGTTTGTAGCTGAAGAGCCCGAGCTCATAGTGGTACAGCGGGAGGTGCGTGGTTACGTTGAGAATGTAACCAATATTCAACCTCTGCATTTGTTCCAGGTCTTGAGCGTCTCTTTCGTTGCCCAGGAACAGGAAGGGGAGGATCGCAGTCAACTCTGCGTTTTCTATATCTGGTGTGGAGGGCAGAGAATGAGGTAGCGCCCCCGACAGGCCCATGGTGGTACTGCCATCCTGCCCTTCCAGCGGCTGGAGAAAGTGTTCACAGAGGTCTTCATGACTCTGTCGAAATCCAGCGAGACCTCCTGCAACACACAAAGACATGAACAGCTGATGCACAGTCGGCAGCACTTACATGAACACCATCATAGACAGAGAAAAACAAATACTTCTAGAGTTATCAATTACTTGACATTTAAACCCAGAAGGTACATTAAAAGGTTGTAATTGTGCTTTGTTTAACCTGGAAAAGTAAAATTACAACTTAATTGCATTTTTGTAGAAATAAATTAACTGTTTGACCTTTTTAGAAATTATATAATATAACATAATATAACAATACAGCCAAGTGTTGTGGGTTGTCACATTAGTGACAGAACACACACACACACACACACACACACACACACTCTGTGGTTTTAAGCAAACAACAGTTAGAAATGACAAAGATAAAAAACAGGTGGGGAGTAAAATAATGTTTAACTTGTCATAACAGACACCTGTGTGTCCTCAAGTAACATGTATCTGATTGTCAGTTAGATTTCAGTTATTCAGATGAAACATGCAGCACCTGTTTAATCTTCAGAATTAAACATCATGTGAGGGAATTATCTGTATCATCTTCAGCTCAGGGTCATAAATCAGTCATCAGACTCTAAACCAATAACACATCTCACTTCCCGTGCTGTGACACTCTCATGAATCCACACCTTCAGCTCACGCTACAACACTAAATGTGTCCATATCTTTCCAATATCCATCAACATTGTTTTAGTGTGTTGCTATGGATTTGATGTTTACAGGCCAAAGTCTAAAGAGTACCACCCCTTATCTCTGGCAGGCCAAAAATCAGATAAATGACAAAAGACAAGCCACATGATACAAAAATCATGTGAGATGTGATGCGAGTTACACGCTGAAGGTTAATAGTTAGTGTGAGGGGTTCAGTCAAATCTCTGAAGCCAGAGGAACTTGTAGTACACAAGCTACATCTGGCTGCTCAGATGTTCTTAAAATCTGCCACTGAAAAACTGGCAAATGTCTTGTGAGCAGATGTATGAAATCATTAGAGAAAATCACATGTTCCCAAAAAGACGAGACCAATTCACATTTCACTGAGATCTGTTACTCTCTGAAAGATCAAAACCTCACATGCAGGTCTAAAATCTCTGGTCAGATCCTCCTGACTGACGGACAAATTAATAAACATCTGATCCACAGGAGATTTAGGACTGATTCAGACCTATCAAGAGGATAAGCAGCAGTGAGAAAATACTGCTGTCTGTGTAGACAGCAGACAGTCAAACAGCTCACTTGAATTTAGAGCAGCTTCTTAATGTGTGCTGACATACCGGCTCTGTGCCAAAACCTAGTATGCTGCCTACATAGGCAGTGAAATGGAGCCTTATAAGTGACTGATCTGGCACAGTTTGCATAAGCAACAACTCTGTAAACCACACAAACAAAACTAGTTTTATCTATATTTTTCAGTATTTTATCTATACATCAGCGTTTCATCAATTTTCACATAACGTAACACAAAAGAAATAGGCAATGCTGTATGAATGACACGCTCTGCTCTCGTACCTCCACTCTCCACACCAGCCAAACACAGAGAGCAGGAGCAGACTGCAGAACAGAGCACGCACTTCACCATCATCTGCTGCCAGGAGACACAGAACCCCGCATGTCACGATGACACATGGCCCTCACTGCCAGAACAGAGCCGTCCCTCTGCGCTAGCAGCTGCGCATGCCTGCATGCACCGGCCCGACGCAGTCAACAAGAGCAGAAAACATTTACACCATCAGTTACATACATGAAAGATATATAGTCCACATACCCTGCTCCTGCAGAATCTCTTCAGTCTGTCTCTGAAGGCTCTGCTGTACTACACAAGCCTCACTGATACTGTAATCAGTTGATGTTTGTATTAATTATTCATTTATTGGAACAAATTGCCCTGAAGACCAATGGACAGACGTGCTGTGACTCAGTCATATCTGATGTGTTATATACAATATTTAGGGTTTGACAGGTTGTGCTGTATTTTGAAAGGTTTAGTAACTATATTCACCTGCCTCAAGTGTCTTACTGCTTCTGTAAAACTACAACTACAGTCATGAATGCATCATTTTTATGAAAACATTATGAATTAAGCAACTGAAGAAAAGTGATACACGCTGCAGTGCTATAACGTAACGGCGAGTCATTCAACCAATCACAAACTCAACAATTACTGCTTAATTAAATATTCATGAGAATTGTACAGTTACAGAAAAAAGTTTATTGGCTGCTGCCCAGGTTAGAGGACTTTCTATAGAACATCTATACATGAATCTTGACAAACATACAACACAAAACCTTGACACTTGACTACACACAATGAACAAGATCATAGTTCTGCAAGTTCCCTCGGAAAGTTTAGACTCATGTTTGATGTGATCTACATCAAGTTCACATGGTCAATGAAACTAAAAGTAGATGATGATGATGATAACTTGTCATTTCTAGAAATGAGTAATTCAGCTAGTTCTGTTTCTGAAAGCTTTAGTGGGGAGGAACAGAGAGTTCAGACAGAGAACTGTAAATGTGTGATGTATGAAACATTGAACTGAGAGCTGATTACAAACACATGCATGTTTTGGGTTCTTTAAAGGCTGAGGAACTGTTCCTTCAATATAAAGTACAACCAAACACACATCGAGGTTGAAATGCAGTCATGTTTACCTATCAAAGATATGAAGTACCTTTAAGAACGACAGGGTCCTTTCCTTCCCTTCTCAGGGACTCCAGCAGCACATGTAGGGGCTGAGATGGGGTTAAGTGTCCAGGGTCCACTGTGGTTTCATCATACACCACCAGCTCTCTGGAAAAAATCCCCTTGAAGGAGTCTTTACTCTGCCGACAGGAAATGAGATCCAGCACGGTGATCTTGCCCTGCTGGAGTCGTCTCCGGCTGATCTTGTCTGAGCAGTTGATGTGCACTGCGCCCCTGATGTGACTCTTGTTGAACTCTGTGAAGGGCCTGCAGTCAATGATCACAGGCAGGGGCCCAACAGGGTGGCCCATGGGGCAATGCATCAGTTTCTTGGCCAGCTCATTGGGGTGGATGACCCGCGTGCCGGCCCGGGTCACAGCGGAGGTGAGACTGGGCGCGCTGTATGCCTCACCACGGCTCTCTGAGGGCATCGGGGGAACGCCATAGCTGACTCCAGAGTTCAGGTCAGGACTGCTGGCACTCACCTGGCCCAGCGAGCGCGTCTGGCCGTCCTTCTCGTAGGTGGTCACCGTGCAGCAGCTGGCACTGCTACATCCACACGTCAGGGAGCGTGTGGAGCCGCTGGATGAGGGCATATACGACAGCTGGGTGGTCTGGATCTTCACCACGGTGGTGCTGCTGATGACCGTCGTCCTGCCGACGGTCCCGACCGTGCCCACGCTGGCTTCCAGGTAGCTGGTGTCCAGGCAAAGTCGGAGATCCTGAGGTCTTATCGGCCTTGAGAGCGGCACCAGAATTCTGTGGTCAAGAGGAGAGGGAGGCATGGAGAGACCTCAGAGCAGCGGTGCGCCACAGAAAACTCAGAGCAGCCCCGGTTTTGGGAGGAAACAAGTGCGCTGAGAAACACATTTCAAAAGAGAATTCAAAACGGACTTAATAAAGCAGCCAAAATAAAATCTGGACACTGAAGTTACACTTCAAAATGTGGCACTTGGAACAGCACAAACACACATAATAGATTATAGGCCATAAAACAATAGATGCTTATGTACATATTTTGGTTGTCAAACATTACTGGAAGAGCAATCTAAAGGTTCTTAAAAGGTTAATCACAGTGATGCATAGAAGAACCATTGTTGGTTCCCCAAAGAACCTTTTAGTCAAAGGTTCTTAAAAGAACCATTTCTTTCTTACCTTTTTACAGTCTGTAGAACTTTAATCCACCACAAAGAACCTTGTGTGCATGGAACCATACAGACCAACAAAGAACCTTTAAAGAACCTTTTTTGCACACCTTTGGTCACTCTAGAACACCTGTCTGAAAAATCATCTTGGTATTTGATTTTAAGGTTATTAATGGATCAGAAAAAGAAGTTGTAAGAAAAGCTCCAGTACTGTTGGTTTGCCGATATCTCCCTATTCTCTATATATTTTGTGATGTAATGCAGTGAATGTCAAACATTTTAAACATGTTAAGTGTTCACACTTTCTGAGGCACAGAATGTGGAAGCGGTGCAGCTGTGAAGCACTGCAGCATCACTGAACATACAGTGTGTACAGCGTGTTCCCTCTGAGATCTTTCTAAGCAACATCTGAAGACTCTCACGGTCCAGACAGGCCGTCAGTGAATGAACCTGAACTGCTGAGCCTGTTCAGTTCAGAAGAGCTGACGGTCTGTTCCTCAGCACGGCATGTGGACGTGCTGGGAATACAATATGAAAGATTCTGCGTGTAAGGCGATTCATCATCTGTATGTGATCATCAGAGATGAAGTTTCATTTCACAGCTTCCTGAGCTGAATGTGGAGAAACGCTCTGTATAAACACTATGTGAGTGTTACTGACACTATAATACTGAGCATCGGGTCAGTCTGTCTGGCTGGACTGTATAGAAGTCAGTCATGTAAATACTATTCAATAACCATCAACATGAACAGCGACAGTTATAATAACAACATTAAAGCTGAGCACATAACGCGAGCATGTAGATCAACAGAACTCGAGTGATCATCACTCACTGACCGTGGATCAGTCCGCTTCTCTTCCGCGGTGTGCGTGTCGATGAGTCTCACTCGATCCGCCGGTCCCGCAGCATCTCCCCCGTCCTGCTCTGCTCTCTTCAGGCTCTAGCGGGAGTTTGTAGCGGGTTCAGACTGACGCGAGCCCGAACCAATGAGCCCGACACCGGCCCGCCACGGGAAATGCGGGGTGATGTCACTGAGAGCCAATCAGAGGAGAGTTCGGTGTAACCGGGTTCAAGACGCGTCACGGAAGTGCAAGAGCTCGGAGTAACGGGACTATTAATTAAATGAGATTCAATTAAAAATGTCTCGGTCCCACAGTCCAATGTGTGTGTGTGTGTGTGTATATATATGTATAAAGGATGACGTGACGACTCTAAAATGACGTCACAACTAAAAGACTCACAGATTTCAGACTTCTGATTCATAGTTTACAGTGAGATCACCTCACCTGTCAACACACTGATGTCCAACAGGACAGTATTATAACCTGAGATTATACAGCATAAAACTCAGTTAAAACTGCTTATTTTAATACTGTATGAGTTTAATGTCTAAATTACAAAATTAAAGGACTTTTATAATACATTGATGGACAACACTTTATAATAGCCCACCAAAATCATTTAGAAACATTTTACATTGTACAATGCTTGAGGGATAATATATTATAATAATATAATAATGTATTTAATGAGTTAGAAATAACATATTGAAATAGTCATATTAGAATATATAATATGATCTGTTTAACAGCATATGTTTATAAAATAAACAACAAACAAACAATCATAATGCAAGTCATCATAATGTATACTGGATTCTTGTTCTTTTGAACACTGTGGATCTACTATATAAAATAATAATAATATCTGAGTCACTCATGTTGACCCATAATAAACCCGTAAAGCTAACAGCCTTTTGTTCTCTGAGACGGACATGTCAACACACCGTCACTTATGATCTCAAATGTTCTGTCACATACTGCTCTGAATGAATCACTGACAATAAACTGCCATCACAGCATAACAGTGTAAAACTACAGCGTAACATTACAGTGTAATCCTCACCCAACAGCTTCTTATAACCAATGTTAGTATTTTGTCAGGAGGGAGAGAATTTACACAGGTTTGAATCAGTAAAACAAACTCATAAATCCACATGTAAATAATGCACTCACACACAGGCAGACTTATGTGTGTATAATAAAACAGATGGATGAAAGAAGCATTTACAATTCAAATGAGATAAATGAAGAGTTCATCTGAGATCTCTCTTCATTCTCAGTCCCTCCCAAGTATAAGTATAAGCACAGTATAAAAGCATGAGAGTATATTGAAGCATCAGAACAGGAAGTCAACATGCACTTCCTCTTTCACAAGAGTGTTCGCTCTTACTGTTACACTCTTGCTTAACATTCAGAAAATCTACATCATCCACCTCTGAAGATCACAGAGGTGTTGTGTTCACTCTTACTGGTGCTTAACATTCAGAAAATCAGAGTTGTTTAATTTCATTAGTCTGAGATTTGCAACCCTGTTACCAAACCCTCAGTTATTAATGTGTTTTTAATAAAAACAATCACAATTAAATACAATAATGGAAGATAAAACCTACAGCAGAATGAGTGACGGCTACAAGGTAAGGGTTTCAGATCTGGCCTAATTTGCGCTTTAACTAAGTGGCTAGTTAGTCTGGGATCAGATCTGTTAAATGTGCTTAAATTGTTGTGAAAACAATGTGAAAAGGCAAAAAGTTCCTAAATAAAGTTTACTTTCTTTGTGTTTTTCAGTTTTGGGGTGAAATCTAAACATAGTTTTATGAAGTTCATAAATTAAAATATTTTAACACCGTCTGATGCTAGACAACACTGCTAATGAATGCAAGATTCACCCTCCACACAAATCGGTGTTTCTGCCATTATCTTTCGTCACAGCCGATTCAGTTTGTGTCCATGAACATCCTATACAGCAGCATCAGACATGATTACGTGATCATCAGACAGAAATAATGCAGCGTTTGCGCCCCCTCGTGGACACAATGTCTGTAACGTTATTGTATTTCCATTTCGTTTTGCAAAGTGACAAATCAACATAAAATCAGCAGAAAAATAATCATGTCAATGTTGAGTTAAAACCTGGATCTCATATATTAATCATGAAAGCAGCACACCCAAAACAAACTAGTTAGATTAAAAACAGTGATTAAGAAGTTGACTGCAGAACAGCTTTGGTTCATACTGGCTTCATTTTAATATTTGTATGATTTGCAGTATGCTGAAGAGACAGTTCAATTCATGCGTTTCTTATATGCTGTCCGTCCACAGAATCAACACATCACACACTGAACAACATATTTCACATGAGTTAGAATGCAGAAATCCCCTGAAACAGATGAAGGAACACATGAGCTCTTCACCGTGTCGTCCATAACGTGAAGATCAAGTACGTAAATATCTTACCAAAACACTCAAACTGAAATGTGGGGTACAAGCGAACTTCTTCTGCCGGAAACCGTGCACACTCCGGGACCCGCTGCGGCTCGCAGCGCCACCTGTCGCACGGGAGAGGAACAGCCTGCGAGTCTCTGCCTTTAAACGGGACCGGTGAAATAACTACATTATAAAACTCTGATGTACATCAAGCACTTAAATGTCACGAAGTCTGTATTCATGTAGAAGAGAATATAGAAAAATATTAAAGCATTTATTAGACACATTTTGTATTGTGGTGATATTTTTGCAGCGACACGCTTTATATCTCAACCGTATGCAGTTATTCGTTCAGATATGAAATATTTCTCTGACCATTAAATACGTCAATAGGCATGGGCAATGAAACAGAGGTTTGTTACTCTGGTCTTTATTCATCTTTGTTTGTACATAAAATAAAACTATATCAGAAGGGACAAAATCTCTTCTCAAACATTTTATGGCTTGTAATTGTAGTGTATTATCAAATACCTCTTTCAGAAGCGTACATCACAAATGAAAATGAATCTGAAATATTATTAATATTAGCTTAAAAGGTTTTTCTTAGTTTCTGATAAATGTACGGTACTGTCTACAGTTAAAGTTTGTTAAATGTTCTCCTCTGTTGATCTTGTTAAATTAATGCTCATCATAAAAGGTGATTACGGACGGTTCTGACTCCAGTACAGTGTGTGGAGGTGCTGGTTTAGTGTCACTGTCATTAGTTCGTGTCAGATGGGACGGTTCTGACTCCGGTACAGCGTGTGGAGGTGCTGGTTTAGTGTCACTGTCATTAGTTCGTGTCAGATGGGACGGTTCTGACTCCAGTACAGCGTGTGGAGGTGCTGGTTTAGTGTCACTGTCATTAGTTCGTGTCAGATGGGACGGTTCTGACTCCGGTACAGTGTGTGGAGGTGCTGGTTTAGTGTCACTGTCATTAGTTCGTGTCAGATGGGACGGTTCTGACTCCAGTACAGCGTGTGGAGGTGCTGGTTTAGTGTCACTGTCATTAGTTCGTGTCAGATGGGACGGTTCTGACTCCGGTACAGCGTGTGGAGGTGCTGGTTTAGTGTCACTGTCATTAGTTCGTGTCAGATGGGACGGTTCTGACTCCGGTACAGTGTGTGGAGGTGCTGGTTTAGTGTCACTGTCATTAGTTCGTGTCAGATGGGACGGTTCTGACTCCGGTACAGCGCGTGGAGGTGCTGGTTTAGTGTCACTGTCATTAGTTCGTGTCAGATGGGACGGTTCTGACTCCGGTACAGCGTGTGGAGGTGCTGGTTTAGTGTCACTGTCATTAGTTCGTGTCAGATGGGACGGTTCTGACTCGGTACACGTGGAGGTGCTGGTTTAGTGTCACTGTCATTAGTTCGTGTCAGATGGGACGGTTCTGACTCTGGTACAGCGTGTGGAGGTGCTGGTTTAGTGTCACTG
Source organism: Chromobotia macracanthus (assembly GCA_036877525.1). NCBI lineage: Eukaryota > Metazoa > Chordata > Actinopteri > Cypriniformes > Botiidae > Chromobotia > Chromobotia macracanthus. The sequence goes on from JAZGTH010000078.1 coordinate 798,946, forward strand.
TCATTAGTTCGTGTCAGATGGGACGGTTCTGACTCGGTACAGCGTGTGGAGGTGCTGGTTTAGTGTCACTGTCATTAGTTCGTGTCAGATGGGACGGTTCTGACTCCGGTACAGCGTGTGGAGGTGCTGGTTTAGTGTCACTGTCATTAGTTCGTGTCAGATGGGACGGTTCTGACTGTAAGCGGTGGAGGTGCTGGTTTAGTGTCACTGTCATTAGTTCTGTCAGATGGGACGGTTCTGACCCGGTACAGCGTGTGGAGGTGCTGGTTTAGTGTCACTGTCATTAGTTCGTGTCAGATGGGACGGTTCTGAGTCCGGTACAGCGTGTGGAGGTGCTGGTTTAGTGTCACTGTCATTAGTTCGTGTCAGATGGGACGGTTCTGACTCGGTACAGCGTGTGGAGGTGCTGGTTTAGTGTCACTGTCATTAGTTCGTGTCAGATGGGACGGTTCTGACTCCGGTACAGTGTGTGGAGGTGCTGGTTTAGTGTCACTGTCATTAGTTCGTGTCAGATGGGACGGTTCTGACTCCGTACAGTGAGGTGCTGGTTTAGTGTCACTGTCATTAGTTCGTGTCAGATGGGACGGTTCTGAGACCGGTACAGCGTGTGGAGGTGCTGGTTTAGTGTCACTGTCATTAGTTCGTGTCAGATGGGACGGTTTGACGGTACAGCGTGTGGAGGTGCTGGTTTAGTGTCACTGTCATTAGTTCGTGTCAGATGGGACGGTTCTGACTCCGGTACAGCGTGTGGAGGTGCTGGTTTAGTGTCACTGTCATTAGTTCGTGTCAGATGGGACGGTTCTGACTCCGGTACAGCGTGTGGAGGTGCTGGTTTAGTGTCACTGTCATTAGTTCGTGTCAGATGGGACGGTTCTGACTCCGGTACAGCGTGTGGAGGTGCTGGTTTAGTGTCACTGTCATTAGTTCGTGTCAGATGGGACGGTTCTGACTCCGGTACAGCGTGTGGAGGTGCTGGTTTAGTGTCACTGTCATTAGTTCGTGTCAGATGGGACGGTTCTGACTCCGGTACAGCGTGTGGAGGTGCTGGTTTAGTGTCACTGTCATTAGTTCGTGTCAGATGGGACGGTTCTGACTCCGGTACAGCGTGTGGAGGTGCTGGTTTAGTGTCACTGTCATTAGTTCGTGTCAGATGGGACGGTTCTGACTCCGGTACAGCGTGTGGAGGTGCTGGTTTAGTGTCACTGTCATTAGTTTGTGTCAGATGGGACGGTTCTGACTCCGGTACAGCGCGTGGAGGTGCTGGTTTAGTGTCACTGTCATTAGTTCGTGTCAGATGGGACGGTTCTGACTCCGGTACAGCGCGTGGAGGTGCTGGTTTAGTGTCACTGTCATTAGTTCGTGTCAGATGGGACGGTTCTGACTCCGGTACAGCGCGTGGAGGTGCTGGTTTAGTGTCACTGTCATTAGTTCGTGTCAGATGGGACGGTTCTGACTCCGGTACAGCGCGTGGAGGTGCTGGTTTAGTGTCACTGTCATTAGTTCGTGTCAGATGGGACGGTTCTGACTCCGGTACAGCGTGTGGAGGTGCTGGTTTAGTGTCACTGTCATTAGTTCGTGTCAGATGGGACGGTTCTGACTCCGGTACAGCGCGTGGAGGTGCTGGTTTAGTGTCACTGTCATTAGTTCGTGTCAGATGGGACGGTTCTGACTCCGGTACAGCGCGTGGAGGTGCTGGTTTAGTGTCACTGTCATTAGTTCGTGTCAGATGGGACGGTTCTGACTCCGGTACAGCGTGTGGAGGTGCTGGTTTAGTGTCACTGTCATTAGTTCGTGTCAGATGGGACGGTTCTGACTCCGGTACAGCGTGTGGAGGTGCTGGTTTAGTGTCACTGTCATTAGTTCGTGTCAGATGGGACGGTTCTGACTCCGGTACAGCGTGTGGAGGTGCTGGTTTAGTGTCACTGTCATTAGTTCGTGTCAGATGGGACGGTTCTGACTCCGGTACAGCGCGTGGAGGTGCTGGTTTAGTGTCACTGTCATTAGTTCGTGTCAGATGGGACGGTTCTGACTCCGGTACAGCGCGTGGAGGTGCTGGTTTAGTGTCACTGTCATTAGTTCGTGTCAGATGGGACGGTTCTGACTCGGTACAGCGCGTGGAGGTGCTGGTTTAGTGTCACTGTCATTAGTTCGTGTCAGATGGGACGGTTCTGACTCCGGTACAGCGCGTGGAGGTGCTGGTTTAGTGTCACTGTCATTAGTTCGTGTCAGATGGGACGGTTCTGACTCGGTACAGCGCGTGGAGGTGCTGGTTTAGTGTCACTGTCATTAGTTCGTGTCAGATGGGACGGTTCTGACTCCGGTACAGCGTGTGGAGGTGCTGGTTTAGTGTCACTGTCATTAGTTCGTGTCAGATGGGACGGTTCTGACTCGGTACAGCGCGTGGAGGTGCTGGTTTAGTGTCACTGTCATTAGTTCGTGTCAGATGGGACGGTTCTGACTCCGGTACAGCGCGTGGAGGTGCTGGTTTAGTGTCACTGTCATTAGTTCGTGTCAGATGGGACGGTTCTGACTCCGGTACAGCCGTGGAGGTGCTGGTTTAGTGTCACTGTCATTAGTTCGTGTCAGATGGGACGGTTCTGACTCCGGTACAGTGCGTGGAGGTGCTGGTTTAGTGTCACTGTCATTAGTTCGTGTCAGATGGGACGGTTCTGACCCGTACATGTGGAGGTGCTGGTTTAGGTCACTGTCATTAGTTGTTCAGATGGGACGGTTCTGACTCCGGTACAGTGTGTGGAGGTGCTGGTTTAGTGTCACTGTCATTAGTTCGTGTCAGATGGGGACGGTTCTGACTCCGGTACAGCGTGTGGAGGTGCTGGTTTAGTGTCACTGTCATTAGTTCGTGTCAGATGGGACGGTTCTGACTCGGTACAGCGTGTGGAGGTGCTGGTTTAGTGTCACTGTCATTAGTTCGTGTCAGATGGGACGGTTCTGACTCCGGTACAGCGTGTGGAGGTGCTGGTTTAGTGTCACTGTCATTAGTTCGTGTCAGATGGGACGGTTCTGACTCGGTACAGCGTGTGGAGGTGCTGGTTTAGTGTCACTGTCATTAGTTCGTGTCAGATGGGACGGTTCTGACTCCGGTACAGCGTGTGGAGGTGCTGGTTTAGTGTCACTGTCATTAGTTCGTGTCAGATGGGACGGTTCTGACTCCGGTACAGCGTGTGGAGGTGCTGGTTTAGTGTCGCTGTCATTAGTTCGTGTCAGATGGGACGGTTCTGACTCCGGTACAGCGTGTGGAGGTGCTGGTTTAGTGTCGCTGTCATTAGTTCGTGTCAGATGGGACGGTTCTGACTCCGGTACAGCGCGTGGAGGTGCTGGTTTAGTGTCACTGTCATTAGTTCGTGTCAGATGGGACGGTTCTGACTCCGGTACAGCGCGTGGAGGTGCTGGTTTAGTGTCGCTGTCATTAGTTCGTGTCAGATGGGACGGTTCTGACTGGTCACAGCGCGTGGAGGTGCTGGTTTAGTGTCACTGTCATTAGTTCGTGTCAGATGGGGACGGTTCTGACTCCGGTACAGCGCGTGGAGGTGCTGGTTTAGTGTCGCTGTCATTAGTTCGTGGTCAGATGGGACGGTTCTGACTCCGGTACAGGGTGGAGGTGCTGGTTTAGGTCACTGTCATTAGTTCGTGTCAGATGGGACGGTTCTGACTCGGCACAGCGTGTGGAGGTGCTGGTTTAGTGTCACTGTCATTAGTTCGTGTCAGATGGGACGGTTCTGACTCCGGTACAGCGTGTGGAGGTGCTGGTTTAGTGTCACTGTCATTAGTTCGTGTCAGATGGGACGGTTCTGACTCCGGTACAGCGTGTGGAGGTGCTGGTTTAGTGTCACTGTCATTAGTTCGTGTCAGATGGGACGGTTCTGACTCCGGTACAGCGTGTGGAGGTGCTGGTTTAGTGTCACTGTCATTAGTTGTGTCAGATGTCAGATGGGACGGTTCTGACCGGTACAGCGTGTGGAGGTGCTGGTTTAGTGTCACTGTCATTAGTTCGTGTCAGATGGGACGGTTCTGACTCCGGTACAGCGTGTGGAGGTGCTGGTTTAGTGTCACTGTCATTAGTTCGTGTCAGATGGGACGGTTCTGACTCGGTACAGCGCGTGGAGGTGCTGGTTTAGTGTCACTGTCATTAGTTCGTGTCAGATGGGACGGTTCTGACTCCGGTACAGCGTGTGGAGGTGCTGGTTTAGTGTCACTGTCATTAGTTCGTGTCAGATGGGACGGTTCTGACTCCGGTACAGCGTGTGGAGGTGCTGGTTTAGTGTCACTGTCATTAGTTCGTGTCAGATGGGACGGTTCTGAGACCGGTACAGTGTGTGGAGGTGCTGGTTTAGTGTCACTGTCATTAGTTCGTGTCAGATGGGACGGTTCTGACTCCGGTACAGTGTGTGGAGGTGCTGGTTTAGTGCCACTGTCATTAGTTCGTGTCAGATGGGACGGTTCTGACTCCGGTACAGTGTGTGGAGGTGCTGGTTTAGTGTCACTGTCATTAGTTCGTGTCAGATGGGACGGTTCTGACTCCGGTACAGTGTGTGGAGGTGCTGGTTTAGTGTCACTGTCTCTTTAAATGGTCTGTAACATGACTCCAGTCTTTCTCCTCCTCGAGCAGCTCAGCTCGGCTGGCGCACCGGATCTGCTGACGTGTCGGCTGCATGCGCGGTGGGACTGCAGCCTCACACTCGACCGCAGGCAGCATGGTTGCATTAAATGCATGTTTTTATCTGGTCACGCTGCTCGTGTGCGCGTCCCGCGCGGAGCGCCGCTTCTCCGACCGCAAGCGCTGCGCAGATGAGGAGTGCAGCAGTGAGTATCCGCGCGCGTGACGTCACGCAGGCCGCTGCAACTTTGTAACATTCTGTAACAGTGACACAATGTTTGATAAACGCATTCAGACAGAGCTGTCTGTCGCTGTGAAGCTGCTGTCTGTCTATATGAAGCTGCTGTCTGTCGCTGTGAAGCTGCTGTCTGTCTATATGAACTGATGTCTGTCGCTGTGAAGCTGCTGTCTGTCTATATGAAGCTGCTGTCTGTCGCTGTGAAGCTGCTGTCTGTCTATATGAAGCTGCTGTCTGTCGCTGTGAAGCTCACAGTTAGCCTGCGATGCTAACAACACAAACAGCCCTGTAAACAAATGCTTCACAGTCAACTGTCTTCTTTGGGCTTTGTAATCTTTAATGTATGGTCTGAATGTCGTATGATCTTATGTGGCACTATTTAATGTTAAATGTAAGTCGCTGTTTTTCTGTCGCCAGCTGGGACACACATCACCAAAGTCTTTGGCTGGTTGACAAGGTCGTTATTTGCAAACCCCCTGCGAACATAATTCAGATGTTATGAGATAAATGACGCGGAACTGCAGCTCTGTGATCTAGTTATGTGATGTGTTGAGATCAGCAGGAGTTTGTGTTATTAGGACAGTCGTGACAGATCAATGGAGATCTTCTGAAACTTAGCATTGTTCAAGAGAGTTCTGCATCCAAAAGATAAGACTGTACTATTCCAGCACTTAATGACAGATATTCAGCACAAATGTAGTGCTGCTCATTGTGTTAAATCTGCGAAAATGTATCATTGTGAAAAATATTGTTATTTGTATTCATCATGCTTGTTTTACCGCTGCTAATTTGTGCTCATTTAAATTACGTAAGCAACAACTCAAACCAATCAGACACATGAGAATAAAGTAGTGTTTTAATGGTCCTAAAATAGACTTTATTTTCTTTAATCAATATGTGATTCCTTTATTACAATGTCCTATAGTAACATTAGATTTAGTTTTCAGTTCAATTCCACATTTATAAAGTTAAATTGAGGGGCTGGTGTTATGTATTCCTAATGCGCAGCACTTTTTGTTTCAAAACAAAGTAGATTATGAAGCTCACCTTGTGAATGATATGAGAAGTTTTCATCGTGACATGTTTGTGTCTCTTTAGTGCTTCTCTGTCGAGGGAAGGCTGCACAGGATTTCACAGGGCCAGACTGTCGGTTTCTCACATTCAAGAAAGGAGAGACAATATACGTGTATTATAAACTGTCAGGACAGAGGTCAGACATGTGGGCCGGTAGTGTAAGTACACAGTTAATGATTGATCGATAGTTACAGATGTGGCAGGTGATGATTTCAGTGAGATCTTTATTATACTAACATTGTAAGCAGTGTGTCATATTGATTGCCTGAAAACATTTATTCATTCATTTCATTTAGATCATGAATGATTCTTTATTAGGTGAGATGTGAGTTAAACAGTTACTGAATATTAACTCTTCCACTATTATCAAATGAACATGAACCTTTTGTTGTGACACCAAACAACAGAAGTGAAACAATACAATTTTTCTAGCTTAAGAAAACCAAAATAATGATATTATAAAGGTAGTCTTATCTATGATGTAAAACTTTCTTTGAGGTGGCTTTTGTTCTTTTCAACATGTCTTAAAGATGTCATGGTCAAATCATGGTCACTAAAATTACACAAGGAAGATTATTTTTGCTTTGTCAGGACAAAATACTTTTTTGTCTGTAACCCAAAACCAAAACTTCTGTCTGTAACTTGTCTAGCCCTTTCAAGCTGCACTCAGAAAACTGAACTGCCTACAGTATCTTTCTAGCAACCTACATAATATGTTTCTCCTCGAGATAAAAAAAATGTTCAGTGTGCAAATAAAATTAAATCAAATAATCACATTTTTCTCTTTCTGCAAAGGTTGGAAACCTCTTTGGTTACTTTCCAAAGGACTATCTCACTATAAATCATATATATACTGAAAAAGAAATTGAGGTACCAGCAGAGGTAAGTTGGTTAATACATTTACTGACGTCTGTATTGTTTGGAGACATTTGGGAAGTGATGTAAATCTTTCTTTCTCTTTCAGGAAACAGATTTTGTTTGTTTTGATACTGGGCTTGATAGGTTTGAAAGCTATGATATAGATGTGCTGTTAGGCAGCTCATTGTTAATGGAAAATGAGAATTTAACAGAAGAACCATCTCAAAATGAAGGTGATGTATCTCAGATGCCTTCTGAAACAGAGAAAGCACATTTAGAATTAGATTCAGAATCAACATCACCTCCAGAAACAGAGTCATTAGATTCAGAATCAACATCACCTCCAGAAACAGAGTCATTAGATTCAGAATCAACATCACCTCCAGAAACAGAGTCATTAGATTCAGAATCAACATCACCTCCAGAAACAGAGTCTTTAGATTCAGAATCAACATCACCTCCAGAAACAGAGACAGAAAAAGAAAATAGTTTATTACTTTCAAAATTCATAGATGAGGAATCTGACAGCTTTCAGCAAAAGATAGTGGATGTCTCATCAGAAGCTACACTAAAACCAAAGGAAGAAGTAAAAGAAGAGCCAGAACCCAAAGCTGCTCAGCTGATCCCAGATCAGCAGACTGATATTTCACTAAACAAGGATGCAGTGGCTTTACAGGATGTAGAAACAGACCCGTCAGATTTTGATGTACAAGATGTTGATTCTTCTGACATTTTGCACAAACAAAGCGATACAGAAAACACTAATGCTGAGCCCATGAAACATAAAGCCCAGACAGCAGGTTCAGAAGTAGATAATAAAGAACCTGCCAAAACAGAGGAAATACATGAGGTAACTGAGGATAAGAACTTGTGGTCACCCTTTAAGGATTTTTTTGAAGCAGAGCGCGAAGACAAAACTGGATCTCCTGAAGAAGTCACCAAACATCAAAACATAGAGGCTTTACCTGAGGAATCACATGTCAAAGATCTAGCGAGCCCTGAGAACCTGCATACAGAAAGTGACTCAGATGAAACATTTTCAGAGGAAATTACTGATGATAAAATCCTAGAACCTTCTCAGCTGTCACCAGACACTCAGGCTACAGATGAAACTCAAGACTCCGGTGACACTCAACCAAAGAGTCAAGACATGCGATCTGAACCACCTGTAGAACAACACAGTGAGCAAACCACTGAGTCTGAGAGCACATTCTCATCATTAAATACAGACAGAACACTTTCAAGTGACAGCATTGAAGAAGATGATCCAGAGAAGGTACACACAGTTAAGAGTGAAAACAGTGAAGATCTTCAGAAGGTCAACATGAACACAAATGAAAATGCAAACAAAAACTTTAAAGACAATGATCCTCAGAATGCTGTTCCAAATGAGGGTAAAAAGGTGTATGAGAACTTTGAAGAACAACATACAAAGGAGTCCATCACAAATAAGAGGGAGGAGTTGCATGAGTTTGAGGAGGCTGTGGTGATTGAAGGTCCAGACACTTCACCCCCACTAGATGAAATGGACAATCAAATCCATAAGGCAAAGAATGAACTCATGGATATTCTAAAAAACACAATAGAATCAGAGCAACAAAGTCATGAAGATGAAGAAGAACCTCTAGATGAAGAGGAGGAAGATGCTGAGGAGCTTTTAGAAGATGAGAATGCTCTTTTTTCTTCTCCCAAATCTCAGTTTACAGAGGATCTACATAAAGTGAAGGAGAGCCAACAACCAGAAATATCTGAACGATCTGATAACAGCACAGAACCAGATGAGGTGTCGTCCTCTCCTCTCACAAACATGACTCAAGAAGACAATGAAACTCAAGATAAAGGTGGGTCCGAACACAAACACGAGGAGCCTGTATACAGTGACAGTGTACTACGACTCACACTTTTAAGAGATCACTTGAAAGATGAAGACATGGAGCACATACAGATGTATCTTGGGCTGAAAAATCTGTTCAAACTGGAAGCCATGTTTTCTGACTTGGATCAGGAGATGATGTCCATCAGAGTGTCGCAGACGAGCACTGAGGATATTGAGAACATACTGGACCAGATCATGGAGGCCTCTGAGAACTCTATTCTCGATGAGACAGAGGAAATGTTTAATGAACGAGAGCGGAAAGCTGAGGAACGTGGACAGAAGAAGGAAGCAGAAATGTATGATATAGAAGCTGCAATCCTGGATTCTTTTCAAGAGCTTGTGTTCTCTTTACGACAGAAATATTCAGCAGCAAGTGACAGTGTTCCACTGCTGGAGGAAGAACTGTCTGCCTCTGAAACAGGTGAGCAGCCTAAAGTGTGTCATTTTGATATGTTAAATTGTAACAAGAACATGTTAGTAAACATGATTAGTAAACAGTTGCATGTTTCATTATAAATCTTTGTCCTTTTTTGCAGAGGAACAATATGACTCTGATAGGGTGAAGGATTTGGTCAGTGATGCTGAAACAGTCAAACCACCTGAAAGTCCAGATGTCCAAGAGGAGCATAATGAATCTGAATCGGTTCTGAATTCTGAACTAAATGTAAATGCTCAGGATTTATCACACAGTCAGGACATGGGCCTTGAGGAAGATGGAGGCCATTTCAACAGAAATAAAGATGCTCAAATTGGCTTTGAGGATGCTGAAGGGATTCAGAAGGGACCTCATGCAATTTTGGAGAAGCCAGCAGATGTTGGATTTCACTTTGAAATGGATCCATCTTCAGGTTTGTTATTTTCATTGTTTTTGGGAAACAATTCTGGTGTCCATTTACATGAGATGAAGACTCCAGTAATATCAGTGTTTAAGAACAGATCCGGGTTATACATTACAGCAAGACAGCCATGTTGAGATCACATCACCTGTCAGATACCTCTCTTAAATTGTTTAGGGTCCAAAACCAATTGAAATGACAACATAATATTGCCTTCATCTTTTATCAGTATCAGTCGTCATGGTTGTGTTTCCTGTCAGCAGGTTCACTGGACGGTGTCTCTGACCTGCAGCACACTGAAGGCAACTCTGACACCTCCAGCTCATCTTCAGATGAACTGTGGAGTCTGATGCTTCTCATCAAAGAATATCTTGGAGTGTATGCAGAAGTTGTGAGTGAAACGTATTCTTGTGCCATCTTAATGAGCTGACCGTTTTTCATTGAACTGTGTGAGAACTGCAGTTAACAGTTTCCCCATAATACATACTTTTATTTGGCAGAGTTTGGGCTCAGAGATCAAGGTCTGATTTGGTATAGTGTACTACATTTGCACATGTAATAGTGCTCACAACCTTAACAACAAATATGAATATATAAACAGCAGGCACGTTGAGTTGATGTGGCATATAAAACTTACGACACCAACAAATGCACGAAAACATTGTGTTACAAATCGAAGTAAATCAAATGAATTAAATATCTGTCTATTAATCGTTGTCTAATCAGTTTTACAAACCGCTAGCATCAAGCCAAAGTCAGCTTTTACCCAACGTGACCGGTTTAGCCAATCAGAGGCTGCCGTTGCGTCACGTGCCGCTCAGAGTGGCCCGCTTCTCTGTGAGAGACTCTTGTGTCCGCGCTGAGATCAGCGCTGTTCTCCGACCTTCACGGCTCTGTATTACACTTCTGTTTACACACCTGCGTGCACTGAACCTCTAACAGCTTTGAAAGGAGAGCCTGTCTGATCGTTTTGTACCGGCTTCCCGACATGAAGCAGCGGTCCGTGTTGATCGGCTTCAGCCTCGGCGTCTGCGCGCTCGTTTCCCCGGTGATCAGTTCACAGAGAATGGATTCAGAGTCGAGCCGTGCCGCTCCACCGCCTGAGGCACAACACGCAGCTGCTTCCGGTTTCTTGCTGTCCGCACTTCAGGAAGTGAGTGTTTGCTCTCCTCCAGACTGAGCGCTTGTGCTGCGGCTCATTAATGTCACACACCGCCTGCAGTCGTTCAGATCGTGTGATCGGGTATCAGTGCTGTGTTCTGACCCAGCTGTGATTACACGGTGACTGTGCAGCTGCACTCAGTTAAAGGTCGTGTAATCCTGCTGCATTTCTGCTGTAAGTCTCAGCAGAGTAAAACAGACATGAGGAGACCAGGAGGAGTCCAGTACACCGCTTGTGTATCATGTGCTTGAGCGGCAGACTTTGGTCCTGTAGATGTGTCAACACACAGGAGTGTTTACATTGATTTAACTGATGTGAGGTTTGGACCTTCTAGTAACCAAACTGAAAGCTTCATCTGTCAGTGAAATCCAGTCTAATGTATCTGAGAGATGTTTCAGGCTGTGTGCTGTATGTTCAGATAACAGACTGTGTGTTTATTTATGTGTGTTAGCTGATCACTGCTCTTCCAGAGGAATGGAGACCTGGTGCCACTTTCCACGGAGTCCCCTGGGAGCCCGTGCTCGTCACAGCTGCTGTGGGTCTCCTCACAGTCCTGATGCTCTTTTGGAGGACAGTGCTTGCTGTAAGATCCTCACGTCTTTACCTGATGAATGTTCTCAGTGTTGAGTGAAATGGATTGAATCAATCTAAACTTTCTCTTTTTATTTCTTCTTTCCCCTGTAGATCAAAGGCAGAACTTATCAACGTAAGTCACTTTTCAGCATCACCGTGACGGTGGCATCAGCTAAACATGAATGTTATTGATCTCCTGGATGGGTGTTAATATTGTGCTTTGCCTTGGAAACATTTTATTTTTTATTTCTTCTGATCAGTAACTGAAAAGCAGCTGACAGAGAAGATCCAGCAACTTCTCAGAGAGAAGTCAGATGCTGTTAAGAAGATATCAGAACTAAATGAGACGGTAAGTTTAATTGATTGTCTCTTTGATAGACATCTGTTGGGTTTGATGTTTTCAGTTACGGTTGTCTCCTTACAGATTAAAGAACGTGAGGAACAGTTAAAGAACTCTGAGAAGACCCTCAGTTCAAGCCAGCAGGAGATGACCCAGCTGAGGGTCAGTCACAATAGCACAGTTCATCTGTCTTCATATTCATCACAATGAATCTCCACAATTTTTAACACAGTTTGTTTTTTGAAAACCAGACACATCACCAGAAGCTCCAAAGCCAGAGTGAGGACATGTCTGAAAGTATCTCTCAGCTGAAGCAGAAGATTGTTGACTCACAGGAAGAGAAGTCAGATCTGAATGAGAAGGTGAATCTTTGTGCTGGTTTCATGGTGAATCTCTGATCTCCTGTCAGACTCAGAATTCATCTGTGCTTTTGTTTTTCATCAAAGATTCTCAAAATGCAGCAGAGGATTGAGAAATACCAGAAAACTCTGAAGAACTTTGATGAGGACCGTGTTAAGGTAACATGCTGTGTACAGCTCTTGTTTAGGGGCTGCTGATGTATCACGTAATTGGTTGAGTTTTCATTCTTTGGTGGTTGTACAAAACATGCTGTAGGGAATAAGAGTTCTGATCCTGTTACTCTCATCCATCATGAGACCCGCCCCCCTAGAAACTGTTGCTAATGCTGTGAGGTGTTACTAATAGCCCTTGTTCTATTGCTGTTAAACATGAGTGTTTTAGTGAAGGGCTGTTGGATGTTAAAAGAGGTTTTCAATCATTTGTTTCATTGTTATGTATAGAACAACATGGTATTAATAACATTTAACAAGAACGCAACAAAAGGTCTGTGTAATGAAATTTATTGTCATAGACCAAAAACTTGAGTTTTATGGGGCAATTCTACAGTTTCTGTGTGTATAATGTTCAAATTGTAGTAATCTATGTAGTATCATGTATCTGAGCTTTGGAATCAGTCTCCTCTTGTCCTGAAGATCTGACAATTCAGTTTCACTGGTTCGCAGGTTCACGTCCTCATGGACGAAGCTAAACTCAGAGAAGATGCTGTGAAGGCACAGCTGAAGTGCTTTGAGAAGGAGAACACTGCTTTAAAAGAGCAGAAGAGATCTGTAAGTCTCCTCAGCAGAGATACATTCTCATTCATCTGTTGATGAATCTCACTGTGTTGCTGATGTTGTGCAGCTGCTGCGTGATGCTAAAGACTGGCAGGAGAAACACCAGAAACTGAGTGAGGAGATCAGAGTTCATCACAGATCTCAGAAGGACCTGGAGGACTCTCTGCTGCACAAAGAGAATGAGATTGATGTGAGTCTCTCTGTTCCTGCATGCTGATTGGTCAGTACTCCATTCTAACCTTACTGAACGTGATACAGCAGCTGCTGTGACTGTATCACTGATCATCCACAGAGAGCAACATCAGACCACATATCAGGAACTCTGTCTGAGGCTATACTGTAACTAAGACTATGTGGTGAAAGTATATTTGTTTAAAATGTATAGGGAATATAACATGACCTCCTGTATGGATTTCTGTTCAGAACATTGACATTATAAGAACATGCAAACCTGTAACAGTGTTGAATGTGAGCTGTTTCCTGTGCAGGTTCTGTCCAGCTGTATTGCAGAGCTCAGTCGTCTGGGGGCCTGTGACAATGCCGATCCACAGAAAGATGATGATGAAACGTCTAATGGAGAGGAAGCTGGTACATGTTTAAAATCACAAACTCCCAGTTTTATTCAGATGAAAACTCTTGATTCCTTGTGAACTCTTTTCAGGGCTCAGTTCATTAAACATAGATATTTAGCAGATTTTTATATTTGTGACTCATAAAAGTGACTACTGACAACAGAGCTGCTGTGTGCTTTAGATAAACAATGATCAGACAGACAGATCCAGCTCTGAAATCTGATTGGATGAGTCATTCTGGGTCATTCTAAAATGGCTGATTGTTTCAGTCAATAATCATAATAGGTTCAGTTCTTCATTAAACAGATGTTCCTCTGTGCTGAGCAGCAAACATCTGCTTTCTTTCAGAGAAGAAGACTGACAGCATGCGACAGCGTCTCAGACAGATGATGGACGTCTCAAGGGTACGTCAGGTGTTTTCAGACGGATGATTTGAAGATCATTTTGCACTGGTCTTATTTCTCCTTCTCTTCTCGTCTGACAGATTAAAGTCACTCTCAGTGTTGTTGAAGACGAGAGAAATCGCTACATGGAAAGTTTCCTCACCGAACAGAAGAGCAGACAAGAGCTGGAGGGTATGAAGAGAGTGGAGCTCATGTGTAGACTGTCCGATATCTCTCCAGTTCCTCATCTGCTGTTCTACTGTTACTCTAGAGCAATATCAGAGGGTCATGCATGACCAGATGAACCTGAAGAATGAAAAGAGTCATTTAGAGAACCAGTTCAGGAACCTGCAGCAGAGACTGGAGATCACCACTGAGCTGTACCAGCAGAAAGAGAACACCCTGCAGCAGTGAGATCAGACCCTTCACACAGATCTCAGATCTAAATCAGAATTGAATTATCACACAGTGTTTATCCAGTACTTCATAGGTTTGCAGTATGAACCTAAAGCTGTGAGAAAGATACAAACAACAGTGCGGAAATGTTTAATATGAAGCACATACTTTCATACAAATATGACTTGGGTTCATGCTACAAAAACAGAAAGTTTTTCACAGAAAGTCAGATGCAGAAGTTCTCTGAATATCAGAAAGCCTCATATATACTCACAGCTGTGATTATATTACAGTTCAGGAATGTAAACTTACCTGTGACTTCTGTCCCCACAGGAAGTTGACTCAGGAGGAGCTGGAGAGGCGAGAGAAGGAGACACAGCTGACGGAGGTGGACGGTAAAGCTGTGAGGTCAGAGGAGGAGCTGAGAGCTCTCAAACAGAAGATCAAAGACATGGAGGAGAAGATGCAGCAGACTGAGCAAACATTCAGAAACGAGGTGAGATGATCTCACATCATGGTGTTTACAGCACTGTACACTGACAGTCTATGACCATCACATCATATTTTCATTCTGTTGTGTGATTTGTTTTGTAAAAGGTTGCAGTTCAGGAGAAGAAAGCTCATGAGAACTGGGTGAGTTATTGACATGTTTGTGTTTAAAGGAAACTAGAAGCTTCTTGGTGTTTTATTACTCTGTATCAGTGTCATGACACAAGATGTTTACTCTGCAAAAACATTACTGCAAATGCCTCTAGATGCACACTAGATTTCATTCTCAAATGTGTCACAGAGTTTGTTTTACGCCAGTAGTTAAACAGTAAAACTGCTGATGGTGAACTCAGGCTTTTGTGTGTGTGTTAGCTGAAAGCACGCGCATCAGAGAGAGCTCTAGTGGAGGAGAGGAGAGAAACTTCCACACTGCATCAGAGGTGAGTCTTCATCTCTGTCCTGTCACACACACACCGCTCTTCATTTCTGTCTCCCCATGACCCGTGTTTGCTCTTCAGACTCATGGAGTGCAACGACAAAATATCGGACATGGAACAAACTGTGTTCAAACTGAACTCTGGAGCTCCAGATCGTCATGTGCCGCCCATGAGGAGAGGTGAGCAGTTGTGACCTTCATTAAACATCAGTGAACCTCATCTGACCTGCTCTGAGCTCATGTGTTATCACACACACCAATGGACGTCCTGTGTGTTTGAACCAGTTCTGTAAAACTCACCCAGTACAGTGGCTGCCTGGGCATGTGTAATAGTTTAACAGTGTATTTACACACTTCATTCCAGTAATAAAGGTTTATCTGAAAGCACTTTGTTCTGGTTGGTCAGTTATGTTATGTGACATTATTTTCAGGTACATTTCACTTGTTGTGAAAGCTGGAGTCTTTCTAGACGTTTTACTGATGGTGTCAGTGTTAATTAGGTCTTGCTTTTGATTGGCTGGTTTGGTCTGAACAGGTGACTC
Organism: Chromobotia macracanthus; assembly: GCA_036877525.1. Taxonomy (NCBI): domain Eukaryota; kingdom Metazoa; phylum Chordata; class Actinopteri; order Cypriniformes; family Botiidae; genus Chromobotia; species Chromobotia macracanthus. The sequence continues at coordinate 814,469 of JAZGTH010000078.1, forward strand.
ATATGGGCCATCCCCCGTCAGTGGGGGGGCTCCTTCTCCTCCTCTAATGATAGAGGGTCCCGGCCGCCCCCCGTCTGCACCCGTAGGGAGGCGGAGTGAGTCGTTCGGTGAGTCACCATCTGCGTCGTCTTCCTCAATTTCACCTTCATCTTCTTTCCCAACTCTTGAGCTGATCCTTCAGCTGATACTCCCCATTTCTCCAGCTTTCCAGTTACAGTTTCCTGTGTTTTAGTTTCTCCCCTGAAAGCATAATTTCCTGTCTTGCTGATTTGTCCTCCTGGTCAGTGTTGTTGAAGTTTTTCCTCTGAGCTGCAGCTGTGAGGATCTCGGGCTGTAACTGCACAGGCAGACGTGAGATGTTTTGATTGCTCATCAGTTGTTATGTGTTTTAGGTCCTCGACCCCCGTCAGACACTCATGGACGCTTCTCAGAACTCAGACAGCCGCTTCCCTCTCGAGCAGGTACATTCAGTACACATGGAGTTCATGCTAACTGGGACGTTACACACACAGCTGTATACATCACTATCAGAGGAATCTGATCCTGTCGTTTTATTTGTGTTTCAGAAGTGTTCCCTCCTATGACATCATCTCCATGTGCTCATGATGGACCAATGGTAAGGTTCCTGATATATGAGGTGTAATGTGCTGGGGTGGGTGGGGTCTGTCATACATACACACGTTGTTCTTCTCTGAAGTGTGGTGGGTGTGTTTGCTTTAAAGCAGACAGCACCGGCCGCTGAGAAGGTCGAGGTCTCAGAGCAGGTCTCATCTGAGCCCGTGAGTACAGATGTTTGCTGTGGAAGGGCTGCTTTCTGCACAATGACTGGTTACTCATTTTACACCTGACATGGCCGTGGCTTTTAAAGTGAAAGATTATATTGTTCTTCTGTTTGATAAACAGTGTTACACATGTTTTGTTGGTCACTTTCTAATCCCTGCCCGGGTCTTGAGCTCTGAACATTGAGGAGTGCTTAACTAAACTCACTTTTGAGGGAATTATGGGCTTTTAATAGAGCGCATGGCTCATGTCTGGAGTAACACACTGTACGCATGTACGTGAACTCAGAAGCCATAATTATGCAGGGAAACACTGAATTATCAGCATTAATGTGAACTGTGTACATGCTTGCTGTGTGTTTATGGTCTTTCACTGGTGTACTGACTTCTGTTTGGGTCTGTTATCAGGATTCAGTGAAACCGCATTTAGACTGCAGATAATCTGGATCTTAGTCATTTGTTGTTCTGTCTTGTGTTCCAGCTCTCCAAATCTCAGAGTCAGGGATCTTTCCTTCCTTCTCCCATTCGGGATTCTCCTGTACCACCACAGAACGTCCCGCTGAAGTCTTTTGGACCTCCAGTGATGGGCGGACCGGTTCCCCCCAATGGTCCACCTCCTTTAATGATCAGACCACCCAATGGCCATCATCCCATGATGCCCCCTGGACCACCACTAGGCCCTGATCTGCGCTTTAGACCACCGCCCATTGATTCTTACAGGCCACCTCCACCTATTGGCCCATTTGGACCAGTACCGCCACCTTTTGGTGAGACCCTGTCACTGCACTGTTAAGATGACGTTACATTATCGCATTTCTCCTGATGAAAGTGGCTATGAAAAGCTTGTGACTGACATAGGAATTAAAGTATTAAGTTGTGTTTGTCTGTTTAATAAATGTTAAAGAACATTTAATAAATAAAAAGAAAGTAACAGTACCTCCAAAAGTTATCATTAGTAGTGACCTTTTCTTTCCTTTATTGTTTCTCCAGGACGGGGCCCACCGATGCGAGACCTCCCTCCCGTAGGACCGCTCCCCCCCCCACCACCACTTGGACAGCGTGATGTCCCCCCTGAATTTTACGGACCTCGCGGGCTTCCTCCCCGGCCCCTCCCTCCCGGACCTCTGCTGCCCCCCAGATCAATGGCTCCTCCCCCATATGCTGGACGGGGTTTCCCAGGATCTGTTCCGCTCACACCTCAGAGCTCCAGAGATGGTGAGGAGAACATCACACCAGTCAATAATCCCCCCACAGATGCACCCCTTCAGCTGGGGGCAGGGCAAGACACAGACGGCTCTTCAGTGGCAGAGCCCTGAACCAGCATTACCAGCCTGACTTGCATCATTTGGTCTCAGTTCTTTTCAATATTTGCTTTGGCTGTAGAAAAATAAACCGTTTGTTTTTGTCATTTTTGCTGAGACTTCATTTAATAACATGATTATAAGAAATTCTGAGGGTTTTGATTTTGTAAGTTTGCAAACATTTCCTATGGAAATAGTTTGATTGAATACACATTTGATTTTCATTTAGATGAGGCAACCTAATGTGGTTAAATTGTAATCTGTACCACTCACCCTGCACTGTTGCATTCTGGGATATTATCTAACCAATCGGACATAAATATTTAGGCACGCAAGACAAACCATCACAGAACCATTGCATGCCTTTAATATCAGACTTTCAGATATATGAATGCCTTTGCCCATTTTTGAACAAATATTTACTGCATTTCGTTTTTTTTTTGCTTTTAGTTCCATGATTGGCCAGATCACATAATTATTCACTGATTATTTACTGTTTGTTATTTTAATGTCCGATTTTCTGTCCATGTGTTCTTATGATTTCGTTTCCTAGCGGAAAGATACCTATGATGTCACATTGACAGAGTATTTTTACATTTCTCTCAGCTGCATAAACAATAAACATATTCTCATGAATCAGACCTGAACAAAAGCAGATTTAAGCTCCATTATACAGATGTTACGCTAACATACAGCCTGCAGGTTTTGCCAAGCTAAGACCACTAAATTCACAGACATTTTAATGGGCAGAACAGATGTCCATTTGTTCTGTTTCAGTAATGGGGTGGAATGAATGATGCTGTCTGTATTTTTAATGCCATGCTCTCAGATACAGATTTCTTCCATGTCTAGACTCTCTCTGTTTATTTTGGCATAAGTTTTGTTTGATGATAAATTATTTTAGTACGCATGTTGAGGATGTAGTTTGTGTGTTTGTATCGTGTTCAGATGTCAATAAAGCTGCTTTTTCCTGTACAGAATGTTTGTACACTCACTCTGTCTTTAGCAGGTTACAGTGTGGGATGTTTCTTCCCCCCGTGCTGATACAGCAGGAGTCAGAGATCTTGTCCAAGTCTAATGGACCTTCCATAAATCCAGGAAATTTGCATGTAGTGATTTTCCTGCTAGTATTCACTGTTTTCCTGAATTTACATCAAACAGACTATAAAAACACATCAGAGGCACTTTAAATAGCATTTAAAAGCATTTTAAAAACTCTTAATAAGACCAACAGCTCAGTGTGAGAATAGAACTCCACAGCCGCCACTGCAGGTGGACAGAAACTTTATTATAAAGTATTCAGGATTCAAGCAGAATTGATGTTTATTAGAAATGAGAATCCACATGTCTGTGTATTTGGGTCATTTAGGAGAAGAAAACCTTATGTTTCAGCTTGTCTCTCAGACTGACCAGCTAACAAATGCCCAAACCTCTGCAGATTCATCAAAACAGACCAGCCTAATCACCATGGGTTAGTTTCATCTCTTTAAATGTAGCATTAACCAGCTGCTCTGACATTCAGTATTCATGTGCTAATATTAATGTTCCTCAGTTATTAGCCCGTTCGTCAGATAATGTTTTAATATGAGGAGTTATGTTGCTCAAATGTATATCATCAGAAATCAACTTTAAATGCACCAAATTTCAGATAATTTCTTTATAATCAGTTATGTTGGTGATTTGTTGACTGTCTCAAACCCCAATACTGAAGATCTGAAGAAATAAAAAACGGACACTGCAGAAAACGTCAGATCAGCATCAGTGCTGAGCAACAGAACGTTTGTGATCTGTTCATGTCACTCACATCTTCAGTCTTTGTGTAAAGCTTGATGGAGATGCAGGTACAGAGGTTTCCTGCTCAGGAGCTGCAGCTTTTTCCTCTTTAAGTCAGTGGGTTTTTTGTATCTACAATCAAACGAGTTGCTTTGTACATTAGTAGATTACATTAGTATGTACTGAAGCCACAAATGCAGCAAAACGGCTGTTGTTACTCACAGTTCTATGACAATCGGACCTGCTTTGATTTCATCCATTTCCATGAAAGCAAAACACTTAGTGCTGGTGAATCTTTTCTTGGGTTTGTAGTGTTTCAATTCAAAGAAAATAGCTGCTCCTACAGAAGAAACACATACTGTAATGTTTATAGCACAATCTCTTTACATGAATCTTCACACTGTGCTAACCACACACAACTGCAGAAATTCATCACAACACGTTTGTCCATCACTTGGGCTGTTTGAAATACAACTGAATGTACAATATACACTGTATACTGTCAGAAAATGTTCAGAAAAAATACAAAACTCATCCGACAATAACAGTTTCAAGCAGTAATATGATAACAGCAACAAGAGACCTTTTGGTAGCTTTTCTACATGTTTCTGGATTTCCACATCCACATTAAAATGGATGTAGGTGTCTTCTTTGCGTGTGGCCACTGGTGTGTCCTGGACCGGGTTCAGATCTACACCATTCAGATCTGAGGGCAGACAGAAGTCAGTCTGAGATAATGATGTTGAGATGATGTGACAGCAGACGCTGAGGAGTTCTACCTTTCACACTGACTGTGATGTACGGATCAATGCACTGCCCTGCTTCCTTCAGACCGATCTTCTCTATCCTCAGTGTAAGCAGCGTCATCCCAGGCTCCGGCGGTAACCTTGGCAACAAAGTACCTATCAAAACCAAAAACCACAACACAGTCTCACTGCAATACAAAGCCACAGGAAACAGATAACAGGTAAATGTAGTAGATGAAGCTGAGAAAAGCACCTGACACTCTAGAGGAGAATGATGGTGTTGAAGTCGCTCCAGTACCAGCATCCAGCTCCTCCTCAACCTCCAGGTTCTCCTCCTCTCCTGGAGCAAGAATTCTCCTGAGAATAACGCAGACACACAAATCACAATTCCTACATTTATAAGCAAAAACACTCAGTCAACAGTCAAACATTTCATCCATGAAAACATCAGAAATTCTACTGGAAAACAGATGAAAAAATACTTTCAAAAGACACGAGCTATTTAAGATACAGAATGTGTTATTGTGAATACAGCATTATAGTCATAAGGTGTGTTGCATGATCCACAGAAGACTGTGTGCACAATACAGCACAGACCTGAGTGTATTACTGTACTGACTGTATCGATTATTACTGTACTGACTGTATCGATTGTTACTGTACTGACTGTATTGATTATTACTGTACTGACTGTAATGATTATTACTGTACTGACTGTAATGATTTTTACTGTAATGACTGTAATGATTATTACTGTACTGACTGTAATGATTATTACTGTACTGACTGTAATGATTTTTACTGTAATGATTATTACTGTACTGACTGTAATGATTATTACTGTACTGACTGTATGGATTTTTAATGTATTGATTATTACTGTACTGACTGTATCAAACACAACAGTTTTACCTCAAAGGCACTGGCTGAACATCAAAGGGAAAATCTTCGTTGTAAGTCAGAATATTCTTAATAACTGTTGAAAAACAGAATATCAACAGTGATATATTCACACATTTGTTAGTGTTCTGGTTATTTAAACAGATTTTTAATTGTTCACATCCACATACTGGGCTCCAGTTTTTTCAGGTCTTCTAACTGGAACTCATCTTGGGATTGTGTGCACTGTCAAAGAAACAGAGCCATGAACCTTCTCACCAAAGCTCACAGGCAGATCATTCATAACAGCAGTGTGATGGAGTGACGTGTGTGGAGATCTACTGCAGGAAGAGAGAAAACCCTGAACTCCACCAACCTGCAGAGCTGCACTTCTCATCTCAAGACACGCTGCAAACTTTCCCAGCGTTTTCTGGAAAATAAGCACACAAGAACAGCACAATAAAACACAGATCTGATTCTCATGGTTTAATCACGTTTGTTCTGGGACGCACCTTCTGCTCTTCTGTGAAATGGTGCGAGTTTGATGACTGCACCTCTTTCTGCAGCTGTCTGGCGAGTCTGATGAAACATCACAGTGATCAGATCTTCACCAGTGAATGAACTCAACACTTCCACACAGTGAAGAGAAAGTCAAAGCTGCAGCGTCAGTCCGATCGCTGGTCATCAGATCTGAGCTGAATGCTTTACTGATGGAGGTGTGACGCAGACAGGCTGTCGGACAGCCCGGCAGTCATTCATCTGCTCAACAGTTTCACAATGAGGACAAATACACGCACACTGACCCTGTGTGAGATTCAGTCATTAAACAGATTATAGATTATAGATTCAGTTCATATCACTTCTCATCTGAGGAACGGTTTTAGTCACATTAAACCCGGTCTGATGTGCAGTTATTATCTGATCACTCACATCTGATACTCGTCGATGGCCTCCACCAGCTGCCCCCACGAGTCAAAGTCTGCGCCCTTTTGGAAACTCGCGTGCCATTTCTGGACGGTCTTGGTGACATCGGACATCTTCTCGGGTTAAAGCTGCAGGAGAGGGTTGTGCTCTGACATCGCTGCTGAACTTCTCCAGCCGTGCACGGAACACACACTGATCCCAGACCTGATGCGAGCGCAGCGCCCACGGAGCCCACCGGCCGGATGAGCTCAGAAGAACAACCCCGATCTTCAGCGATGAAATCATTCAGAGCAAAATACATGTATAATGAACATGCCACTTCAAAATAAAGGTCTCAGACGTCATGGTGAAAAAGTGTTTTGTCAGCAAAATAAAATGACAATGAATGCCCGAACCCATAACGCTGTAGCTGCTTTCATTTACAAAATATTTTATTCCATATTATGAGTTTATGAAAGAGAAAGAACAAAGAGCGATTACGTAAGCGGGCTTTAATAAATGGGCGTGTGGGTGACGTCACACAGGAAGAGCGCTCGTTGTTTGGCGTTTCCGCGTCTCGCTGATAAAACGCTTCTGATATAAACGCGTCTGTCTCACCTCCAGCACTTTTATCTGTCTGTCGTGTTTGGTCTCTCGTGCTGTTGTTTCTGTTGTGAGTTTTAAATCATATTATAAAGATAATTAAGATCGTAGATCACAGGTTTGGTTTGAGGAATATCACTGCATATGACGTTTATCATGTATTCCAGATGTTTGTTTGTTTTTAAGAGCTGATAGTAAACAAGGCCTAGACGTGCCTTATCAAATAACATACTGAGGATTCATATTCATATCAGTCTTTATGTAACCTCTGTATCTTATTTATTAAATGTTCTGCCTGAATGTTGCATCTTTATGGGAACATGTTCTGTATGTGAATGCAGTTTGTTTTGTGCATTCTCACAGTGATATATCTGTGTGGTGGTGCAGTTGTTTGGGCTGTTTTCTGTAATGTGTACGGCTGTCACGTTCATTTAAACTGTCTTCTGTAAGAGTCTGTTCAGATTCTGGATGTACGTGAACTCTGTGGCTGGAGACACTCAGTCATCTCTCTTCTCATCAGGTGTTCCTCATCATGGCTCACTGGTTCCACAGAAACCCTTTAAAAGCCACTGCGCCCGTGTCCTTCAACCTGTACGGGGTGGCGTCCAGCCCCTCAGCCAGTAAGATCTGCAAGTGAGTTGAGCATCTGAGCAATGAGCGAGGAACCGCTGCTAATAAACGAGACTTGTGCTTGTTACTGCAAGTGTATTGTACATTTGTCAAAACACAAAGAGAAAACGGGATTATGATTCATGTAGAACATGTGAATCATACAACAAACAACGTAACAATGAAGACATTATGTTCATTAATGGGAGGTGTCACAAACAGATACTGTGTATCATACAGGTGTGTAAATGTGCTGGTATTTTGATGTATCTGTGTTTCAGTGACCTGAGAACAGCGCGGGCACGACTGCTCGACATGTTCACTGACCTCACGTGCACTCCAGAGCTGATGAAGAAAAGCAGTGATGAGTATTTCTCTCTCTTACAGGGTGAGTGCTGCTTCTGTCTAAACATCACCTCCACAACAGAACTGCAGAGTTTCCTCCTGAAACCCTGCCGGAGGTCTTCCGTTCCTCTCAGAGACATGCGCTTGTCTGCTGTGTATGACGTTCTCTTTGTGTGTGCAGGGTTCATTTTGCCGCTGGATGGAACCACACAAGAGAACAAGCTTCGCTTCATCCAGAACTTCAGATGGACGGACACTTTACAGGGAAACACTGTGAGGTGATTCATCAAGCAGAAGATCCTCACCGTCATGATCACTTCACACAGTGTGCCGTCCTGTTTTACTGTGGTGTGATGTTGCAGATGTACAGAAGCTGTGAGTGTGTTGAAGATGTTCTCTCTCTCTCTCAGTGCTCAACAGGATGCAGTGTTTGAGCTGGTGTCTGTGGCCTTTAATGTGGCTCTCTGGTACACTAAGTTTGCCTCACGACTGACTGGAAAGGAGAAGTGAGTGTCCTGCATACCTGAGCAGTAAAGACTGTGTATAATTACAGCTCTGTGTATATTGATTCTGATCAGTCACAGCATGATGCTAAAGATTTCATTGAAGGCGTTTCATTTGAATTGTAGCATCACAGAGGATGAAGCCAAAGATGTTCACAGGAGTTTGAAAATGGCTGCTGGTATATTTAAAACCCTGAAGGTAGGATCATCTTAACTGACTGTAGTGTAAGATCTGCAGGTAAAGCAGAGAATAAGAATAAGTTCTTGTGATTTGTGTGACGGTCGTGTTGTCCTGCGGTGTGTTTCCTGTCAGGAGGCTCATATTCCCCGTCTGATCACTCCAGCAGAGAAGGGCCGAGACCTGGAGCCCAGAGTCATCGACGCCTACATCATTCAGAGTCAAGCAGAAGCTCAGGAGGGTAAATGTCCCTGCCAGAGGGTGCATGTCCCCGTCAGAGGCTGTGTGTGTTCACGGGTGCATGTCCCCGTCAGAGGCTGTGTGTGTTCACGGGTGCATGTCCCTGTCAGAGGCTGTGTGTGTTCACGGGTGCATGTCCCCGTCAGAGGCTGTGTGTGTTCACGGGTGCATGTCCCCGTCAGAGGCTGTGTGTGTTCACACGTCTCTCTTTGGTTTCAGTCACTATTGCTCGAGCCATCGAGTTGAAGCACAACGCCTCCCTTATCGCAGCGCTGGCGTACGAGACGGCAAACTTCTACCAGAAGGCTGGTGAGTTTTAGCCCCGCCCTGTTCTGTTGTGAAGCCCTCCCTGCTCTCCTTATTGGTCATTTAAAGGGTTAATTCGTCTCATTGCTGAGGTCTCAGCTGAGATTAACCAATCAGAATCAAGTATTCCAGAGCGCTGTAATAAAACATTGTACATGCATTGGAGCGTTGCTTTCCTCTGTCACTGAATGGCTGTTGGTGTGTTTGTAGATCACACTCTGAACACGCTGGATCCTGAATGCAGCACTAAATGGAAGAAATACCTGCAGCTAAAGCAGCATTTCTACATGGCTTATGTGAGTCTGTAGACAGATGCTTGTGCTGGTAAAAACAGCTCATGTTGATTACATCACTGACAATCAAGCATACTGGCTCAACCAATGGCATGAGTTAGGGGTGGGGCTTACTGTCTGGAATTTCTCTGTTGTGTTTGTGCCTTTAATGTCATGACAGGACATTTCAGCAGTAAATATTTTCTGTGCTGTGTTTTCTGTTCCCAGGCTCACTGCTATCATGGACAGACTATTCTGGCTGCTGATAAATGTGGAGAAGCCATCAGATCTCTACAGGAGGCTGAGAAATGTACAGACAGTTCACACAAACATTCTGCCATTGGGTATTTCAGTAGAATTGATTTATATTTTGAGGTTTAAATTGCTAGGAATTAGTGTCAAGGTAAAGAATATTGCAGTGGTTAGTGGTTAATGCAGTTTTAACAGTACTGTCATGTGACAGCAGCAGAGTTTGTCTTTCTCTGAAGCGATTCGGATGAAATTCACTTCTGTGTGTGTGGAATGACTCTGGCTGGCAGGTTACTCCCGAGCGGAAGCGCTGTGTAAGGAATACCGTCAGACGAAGGGTCCCGGCAGCACAGCCAAACCGTCAGAGCAGCTGTTCTTCCTGAAACTGGGAAAACTCATCAAAACCACGCTGGAGAAATGCCAGAGAGAGAACGGCTTCATGTGAGTCCACAGACTGCTGCTGGAATAACACACACAGCAGTTTCTGATTCAGACCTGTTCCTGATGTCTCTCCTGATGTTTGGTTGGCAGATACTTTCATAAGGTTCCAGCTGAAGCTCCTGCTCTGGAGCTGAAGGCCAGTTACGGTCTGGCTGAACCCATAGCGTTTGAACTGCCAGCCCTGAGCGCTCAGTACACACCTGAGGTCTACGCCACCTTTGACCTCACCAAAGCACCTAAAGATGACAAGGTCAAAACATACACAAAAAAACACAACAGACACAGTTGGTTCTAGTCCTCAAATTTGATTGGATGAGAGTTGTTCCATATTAACTCTTGACAAACTCTTGATATCTAGCAGCTTTAACTGTTGAAACTCTTCAGAGGCTCAGCATAACTCAGAGCTTCATGTAGATTGTATTTCTTCATCCCTCCAGGCCAAAGGCAAGCCTGATGAGGAGATAAAGCCAGTGAAAGAGCCGGATGTGAAGGCACAGAAAGACACGGGCTGTGTTCTCTGCTGAACTCCTGGACAACCTTCAATACAATGCAGCATGTTTCTTCTCTAACCCTCAGTACAGTTACTCTGTCTTACTGTAATTCTGTCTCCTGCTCAAACACTTACCAACAGACAGTGATAGTGTCACATACTGTGTATTACAAACAGGTGAATGATGAATGTAATAATTTTAATTATTAAGACTGGCTCTGAATTCAGTTTGATTTACTCTTGATGAACATTTTAATTGTTAGTTATTTTAGTTATCTTTGTAGTAATGGTTACAAATTAACCCAAAATTAAACATAAAATATAAAACAAACATTTTAGAATTAATTTTTGAAATTAATCATTTGAATTAATGGTTGTTAAAAGTTTGATCTAACAATGTGAACTGTGACCCGTCTGGAAGCAGTTATTATTCAACAGCAGACGGTGCATTAGTGTCTTACAGAGTTAAGGGTCCATAATCCATAACTCGCTAAATATCCACTGTAAGATTAATGAATGTGTTAGGATAAGAAAAGCATGTCTTTATTTATTACGGTTTGAACAGAACCAGCTGTTTTCCATTAGAATACAACAATACCCAGTCAAATTAGTTCTGCACAGACAACAATAATAAAATAACCCCTGATCACGGCTCTTTAGCTGGTAACAAGACAAAACATGTCGTTTTTGGCACCAGTAATGTGTAATGTTGTTTTCTCTACTAAGATTATGCGATTTTAAATCTAAATGTCAACGTTTCGTTAACTGTTTTCATATGTATTTATATTTAAAGTCATTTTTCATGCATACATTTGAAAGATTATTGTTGTAAATACTTCAGGTTAATGTGTTGATTAGTTTTGAGCTGGTTTAATTTGATTGGTTGTTCATTGGTTACTCGTCTGTTCTATATTGAGCACTAGACTCTTTAACATTAAAGGTCAGTGTGTTATAAATAAATGAGTGGCAGAAATTGCTCAATATACTGTACATCTCACTGATTGACAATATATAAGCACACACAAACATGCTGATGCAGAATGCTTGCAAGTGTACATCTAAATGATATAAATAGTTGATGCTGGTTAATGGTAGATTTGGCCCAAACCTTATTTCAGACACTACATGTGTTTGTTCTGAAATAACACATCAAGACAAAGTTTGTGTCATTCTGTTCTTGTGCTTCTAGAGACGTGTGTGATGAGATTTAAGATCAGATGATGGTGAAGTACTATGCTGTATGTTTTACATTGTCAGACTCTCTTCAGCTGTTTGAAATGACTGCAGGATTGGATTTAGTTTTTATTTTTCATTATTTCATTCTCTGCTGTTGTATGTATATGTATTCATCAAATACACTCACATTATAATGTCAGTCTGTAACTTACTGTCATGCATATGCATTTCCTCCATTAAAATGTGTCAAATATGTTTGCATTGCTTGTTTTGTATATATGAATGTTACTGTATCTAGTTTAAGGAATTATATTCAGGTATGTTCATAGATATTTCTGTGGCTGTTATGAACAGAGTATAACTCTACACTGTTTGTTCTCCAGACATGAATGTTCCTCAGATCATGTGACTCATTAACAGAAGGTGTGTCGTGTACTTTTATTTAGTGATTTTACTTAACTGATCAAATAAATATAAATGCCACCTGCTTATATTTCATTCGTGCATTTCATCAATGGTACTTCTGGAGCTCTTGTATGTGTTTTGACAGCATTTTATCCAGTCATTATTTACTCTGCGGTCACACGTCTGAGCACCTGCCCTTTGTAAACACTCACACTATAAGACAACAAAGCTGCTTAAATGTCTTTCCTTGTGGTTTTATGTCTGAAAGAAAGAGGAAGAAAACAATCTGCTTCAAAACTCAACAAACTTCAAAAAAGTGTAGAGATCATTGTCATGAATGAAACTCTTGGTTCTGGTGTTGAGAAGCCGTCGGGCAGAGATGTCACACCCCAGCAGAGAAAAGTGCTTCATTTCTCCAGTGGAGAGATTCTGACAGTTGATGACAGTGAGGAAGAGGACAGACATGAGCTTCATCCACAGTTCTGTGCTTCTGACCAGGTTGGTATCAGTGAGGGACGCTCGTCAACTGGTAGAAAATTCTGTAACTAGAAAAGTTTCATTTACTTCAGCTTTTTAAAAATAATGCTGTTTTGAAATGTATGATTAATCGTGTGATATATGTTTTATAGGGACACTGGACATGGAAGCAACGTTCTTGGTTTTGGATTACACAGGTTTTGAAAATGTCTTTGGGAAGTAAGAACAAGTTCTTCTCTGGAAACACTTTTATGTCAATGTCTTTTACATGCCTGTAATGTCAAAGACTTTGTATGTCAGAAATGTTTATGGTATTTAAAGTACATCTGTATGTTGTTATGTCTGTGTAGTTTGTGATTTGCTTGGAGAGAAGATGGCTGCGTTACTGGGGCTGAATGCTGCTAAATTCCAGTACGCAATTGATCAGTATCACAGAGACCAGAAGGTGCTACAGAGCTCTTAAAAACTATATCAACTTCATGAGCCAACTTGACTCACACTCTTAAACCTGTGAATTAGATTTAATGAAGGTTTATATGGCTATATTAGTTAACAGTGGTTATGAAAAATGAAGCTTCATCTATTGTTGTACAGAATGGAACTGAACGAGAGACTTTCTCCACAAGCACCAGGAAGAACATGGAGGAAATTCATCTGTCTCATATAGTGAGCAAACCGTATGGATCCACAAATACATGTGACCTCACAGACCAGCAAACCCTGGAAGAGACTCCGTGACAAAAAGGCAGAAAGACCATGTTAACTGTGAAACCATGTTTAATCTATCAGTATTGAGAGCATCTGAACGGTCTGATACTGGTTAATATCTGATACTGATTAATATCTGATACTGGTTTACTGTGTACTGATGTATAATGTTCCAGTAAATATACTGGTTTACTGTAGTAAATGTAGTAAAAGTTACGGTCAAGTTTTGATTGAACTGGCTGTTTAACTATTGTTTCTAGAGTTTAACATTTGATGCTTTATTTGTGTTCCAGGATGACATTTGTCTGTTTGTATTATGTGACAAGTGAATAGCCCATTAAAATAGTACATTTTAAAACGGTCTTTACAAAGTTATACATGGAATACATGGAATAAAGGAGGACATTATTAGGGCGCTATGTTGCGTCCCCAGTAAACGTTTGCTAGCATACGCATACTACATTTCCCAGCTTGCACTTCGTAGACACGTGTAACTGAAGGTTGGTACGCATGCGCCATCCACTCGCTGTTTCTAACAACCATAGAAAGTGAACAAGTGGTTAGAAATGAATAAAATGAGCGACTAAAGTAGAGTCTGATCATCGTTAAGCTATAAATGATCAATCACACTACTGCTAAAACATCTCCCCTGCGAGACACCGCCGTCAAATGAAACCTGTCACTTTAATCAGCGCTGGAAGTCCGAACCAATCATATGTGTCTATAACTACTGACTAACTTGCCTGTTTTTAAAAGCGGTTTAATTGCATTTTCTTGAGTAAATTTGTATTTGTGTTACAGAAACGAATGTTAAATTAAAATATCTGAAACCGTCTATTTTCCTGCGCAGACGTCCATACATTTCAACGGTACTCGATGGAGAGGCTGATGGCTGCGGGACAGCGCGCATGCGCACAGGGCAAGGGTTGGTAGCTGCTAAAGTTTGCAGCGCTAATAACAATGGAGGAGCGGTTAATAGCGGCGGTGTCCGACTATCCAGAGCTGTACAATTCTACACTAAATTCATATAAAGACTCCGCTAGAAAAGCCAAGGCATGGAGAGCCGTGAGCTTACAGGTGGAGATAGCAGGTACGAGCGCAGCGGAGCGGACTGGAAGAGCTGCTGCTGTTTGCTGTTAGCTTGCTGCAGAGTAAGCGAACAGCCATGTCGAGTTAAAGACTTCAGTCAAATCTGCTTGAGAGTCTGTCATCGCACAATACGAGGACAATAATATTGATAAGAATAACAATGCAAACTTGAGTTGTTTTCCAGAAAGTTCAGTGACCAAACCCTGAATATTCAGTGTCATTTTATTTCATCTGAAAGTTTGTCATAAAATAAAACCCACAGACGGTTTTCTGAATCCAGTTCGGCAGTTTAATTGTGGTCTGAAAATGGAAACTACACAAACATACTCTGATGCTTTTATGTATTTCTGTATGTCAGGTTTCAAGCACTGTTTACTAACTGTGTAGACAACTTTACATATTCAACACTGTCCCTAACATAACAGTGTTTCTTTATATTTTCTTATACCTTTATCTTCGCAAACATGTTCTTCTGCTGTGTAGAGAGCATGTTTATTTCTCTTTACGTGTCAAAATTGTAAGTTTGGATATAAATCTTTGGGGGTTTGGCCATGACGTCATCTGTTGGTTTTGAATGGCTGATGTCACAACTCGCAAAAAAAGAATGATGGAGTTTTTTATTATGTAATGATTAGTTGCTCTTGACCAGTAGATACAACACATGCATGTTTAACCGGCCTTGGTTCTTTCTCTGGGCAGAAGAGGACTGCCGCAGGAGATGGAAGAGTTTACGGGACATGTTCATCAAAGACAAACGTGCAGAGCAGCGCAGGCGAGCATCAGGCATGTCTCACCGCAGCTGGAAGTACAGCTGGCAGATGTCCTTCCTGACACCCTTCATCCAGTCCAGATCGCTGGCAGCAGATGAGCCTGAAGAAGACCGAGATGATGAAGACAGGGAGGAGGAGGAGGAGGAGGAGGAGGAGACGGTGGACGGAAACTCATCGTTTGTCGCCCAGGACTTTGAGGGGGATCACAGGATGCTGGACGAATCGTCTCATTATGCACCGTCTGCCTCGCAGGGACCAGGACGCAAGCGGAAGTGGCAGGAGGGGACAGAGGACTTAGAAGACGAGATGTTTCTGTTCAGTCTGTTGCCATATCTGAGACGGCTGCCTTATGCTAAGAAAAGTGCTGTGAAATTAAAAATCCACCAGCTGTTGTATGAGGCAGAGTTTAAGTAATGTTTATAGTTTCTTAATATTTTTCTATCTTTTATTGATATTAAAATTCTATCTGCTGCATTTTTTTAAACATTTGTAACAAATCTTGTATCGATCCTGGTAAATTTTGATGTTTCTTTCATCAAAGATACAATGATTAAACATATGTTCACTTTAAGAAGGATTGTTGAGTTTGTAAAGTACAAATATAACAATGTTGCATCTGTGAAGCTGGGTTTCAAGTTTGGTGTTTTCACTTAAGAAGAGTTTGAGGGTTACAGATAAAGTACACAGTCATAAAAACAGAAGGAATTAGATATAAAATAACCAAATTCACTTATTTCTTGCAGGCAAAAACAATGTCTGCACCCTCTAGTGTATTAAAAGCACAATGCAAGCTGATCAATATATCTTCCTTGAACTGAAAGCAGAAGCTATGGCTATGTGCTGGCTAATGCTACAGTGCCTGCATGTACAAGAAGATAATTCAAGATAAGCCTGTATTGTTAAAATACCAATAAACTAGGGTTTTATTTGTCTGACTAGTGTTTTGGTGTGACTGTAGTTGTCTACAGGTTTTATTTGTCTGACTAGTGTTTTGGTGTGACTAGTTGTCTGCAGGTTTTATTTGTCTGACTAGTGTTTTGGTGTGACTGTAGTTGTCTACAGGTTTTATTTGTCTGACTAGTGTTTTGGTGTGACTGTAGTTGTCTACAGGTTTTATTTGTCTTGACTAGTGTTTTGGTGTGACTAGTTGTCTACAGGTTTTATTTGTCTGACTAGTGTTTTGGTGTGACTGTAGTTGTCTACAGGTTTTATTTGTCTGACTAGTGTTTTGGTGTGACTGTAGTTGTCTACAGGTTTTATTTGTCTTGACTAGTGTTTTGGTGTGACTGTAGTTGTCTACAGGTTTTATTTGTCTGACTGGAGTCTATGTGAGTCTAAAGGGGGCAGCAGAAGGATGTTTATTGTTTGGAGGGGTTCAGCTAGTAACTCAGACCAGTAACTGGTTGATAAATGGATATTTTCAAATGATGTTCCTCATCCGGCAGTCATGCAGGATTTATGAATACATTAGACAATGAATCTTCTATAATCTCTAGTTTATTGAGACTATAGAAGATTTATTTAGTCGGGACATGTTCTTAAGACATTCTTCTGCTTCTCATGTATTCGCACAGTCAGTGGCTGTGTTCAGAATGAAATATACTCTGCATACTGCCCGTTACTTGTTTTCTGAATAGTAGGACTGTGTGATAAAGGTGGCGACAATAACATCTGCTTTTTAAATAGTATGCAGCACTGTATGTAGTGTACGTGCTGTGCACTTCTACACACAACGTGCAGTATGGTGGTGTGTACTTCCTGTAGTTCATTGTCACAGAAACTGAAGCCCTCACGCTGAGGTCAGATGCTCTGTGTGATGACGTCTCGTCCGGCATGACGTCAGCGCGCTGTGGTTTGTGAAAGTCACGCATGTTTGGAGCGCATCTGTGTGTGTTTTTTGTTTACTTCAGCTCACTTCAGTGTGTGTTCCTGTCATTGGTTTAGTTGTGTTCTCTGTGTGTGTGTGTGTGTGAAGAAACCCAGCAGCATGTTTGTTGAGACTCAAGAGTTTTATTAGCATGTGAAATGAATTCATGCTTGAGGATATGGTATTGTTTGTTTGTACCGCAGATGTTTTCTCAGGAATCTTTCATAATAATAATAATTAATGATAATGATCGAACATTTGTTCTCTATAAACAAGCTTTATTTATACATTTGATTTTGGGGTCAAATGTGACCTTCACATGTTTTCATGAGCTTCACCCATGATGTTGCTCATCCATAAAATGATTTACCAACTGCCCATCACCAGTTACACCGGGTTAGTGTCCTTAAGTCAAGATGAACTTGCAAAGGGTAAGACAGAATGAGGCATTTTATGATTATTACAGCCTCACTTCTGCTTTTGGATAATTTTGTCTTTACATTCGATGATGGTAAACATTGGCAACAAATACAAAAATCCAGAAATGTGATAATCCAGATGAAAAGCTTGTGATTTGTCTCATGTCACTTTCTGCTGGATCAGTCAGAGATTGTGGTTGGATTTCTCTTTCCACTCGTGCAGTATGAGTCCCTCAGAGCAGGACCATCCAAAAAGAATAAAAATCAATAAGGAAAACAGATGCTGTGAAAGTCATCTGAGACAGAAATAACTGAGATACTGACTGCTGGAGTAACTGTGATCCAGTGTTGTTGTGGAGGCAGACAGGAAGGAAGTAGATTTTCTGAGCATCTCTCTTGAATCTTATGAGGTAACGACAGCCTGTTTACCTTAAAAGTTCGGAGGTAAAACCTCAGGGCCAAGAGGAATCTGTTTGCCTCCAGTTTCAATCATTTAAGACAATCACACAATTTGTTTCAGCTGGTTTTACCCCATGGTTATGATTTTACTAGGTTTTACAAGATTTTTTAACTGGGCAAATGACCTTTGACATCAGTCTGTTAGACCTTCCACCTGTGTTTAGTTCTGTGATAAGAAATAAAAATCACCAGTTCAGAAACAACATGCCCAGAACATTAATTTAACACAAACATCTCGCAGTGTTTCTGGTTTGAAAGATGGTCTGCTGCAGAATCGGCATGGAGCACAGGCAGCTTCATGCGACCGTTTTAAGTCACTTCTACGACTGGACAGCTGGTGGTAACAGAGAGCATCTATATGTGCTGCTTTATAGTTTGAAGCTGAAAGTGTGAAATCGCATTAGTGTTGTGTTAGCAGAACCCTTCAGCAGTTCCCTGCTCATTTAGTGTGTCAGGTCAGCCAATCACTGCTTTAGTTTCTGATCAAACCGTAGACACATTCATCAGTTCAAATGACTGTTCTGTTCTAACCAATGGATTTGAACTAGTGCGCAGTGGAGGTGTATAAATGTACAGATACATTAAACAGTCAACTCAATGCCTCAGTTCTGTTGTTTAATAGTTGAATTGGTGCATACCTGTGAAAAATCATTCTTTTTACATAAAGTGTAATGGAAAAAGATGGTTTCAGAGCAGATGTATTTACACTATTAACCCAGTGAAGCTTCACCATCAATACAATGTGTTTTCTGAGTTGTTGTACATTTGAAACCCAAAACCTAGACTAGTTTACTGAACTTGCAGTTGGTCTGTTTGGAAACTGAATGAATTGACTACAATAATATTTCAGTGTGTCATTCTCTGCATGAGAGCATAACTCCAGCATTTTGATAGCAGTCGTCTCAGAGTTCACGGCTGATAGCAGTCCAGACTTGGGTCACTTGAAGCAGATTTGACCCAGATAATCTTGTTCTGACCTTTGGCATGCAGTAGCTGCTCACTGCTGCAAATTGTGTTATAAATGCAACTAAAACACTGAGATTTCAGTGGCAATGAAAAGGAGGAAATCAGTCATTAGTCACAGTTTTCTTTAGGAGACGGAAGCTTAGATTTCAGGTTAAGTTCATTTGGCAGTCAAGTTCAGCTGTGTCTCATGGGTCATTGCTAACCTCACAGAAACTGCCTCAAATGAAGTGGAATAATGATTAAAATGCGTTTTACAAATCTAAATCTGTTACTGATTACAGTGGCTATTACAGGTGAAGTCATTACGGTCAGCTCAGAGCTATGAGAGCTGAGCCCGTCAGATCATTCTCTCTGTCTGTCAGTCCACACAGCTGTCAGTGAGGGATATCTGATATAATGGAGGATGTTGAGAAGAAACAGGTGTTGTGTATTAGTTCCACTTTTTTATTTCCCCTCCAAATGTCACTGCAGTGGATAGAGCTGTCAGAACACATTACTGTGAACAACGGCTGCAGGTCTCAGTTTGACTATTTTTGACTACAAAACATTTTGACTACAAAACATTCTCTTACCTTCTGACTATAGATGAAAAAAGCTAAAGAAGTTCTGCTGACTCCAGGAGTCTGTGACCTCCTGCAGGTTCAGTGCCACACTGCTTTTATTGCTCAACCTACTTGTGTTTGTCATGTTTTCAGCTGATGCCTTCAGAACAGATGGAGCTGCTCAGAGTCAGGGCCCAGCGTCTGTAAGTCTGTGCCTGAATTCAGTGAGATAAATTGGAAAAATGTGCAAATGCAAGTCATATTTACCTCGGCCAGCACTGGGAGTTTTTCTGTGAGAGCAGTAAATCTTGTGTGAGTTCATGTGCTGGACTGTAGAAGTGCTGGTTGATATTAAGCAGAGAGAGATCCTGGACATAGAGAAAACAACTTGCTCATGAAGGATTCTTACTGATGAATGATCTCTGTTAGCTTATACTGGTTTAGGTCCAGTTTTATCAAGGTCTGTTGGTCTTGCAGCACTAATGTCATTAGCTTAATGAGACTATATCACTGTTTTCACACTCAAAACATGTTGTTTTAAATCAAGCAGAAGCCACTGATTGGACAGCACATTTTAAGTCACAATACACATACCTCACTAGATGAAAATTTTGCTTTTCAAAAGATTGAAATATGAAATTATCACATTTTGTTCATTCTATACACATGAATGATGCTTTTTTGAGGAGAGATATGTTGTTATGTTTGTTAGTGATCAGATCAATGTCCAGAGCATCCTAGCAACCACACATTAGCAACTGAGTATCAGTACCCTGGCAACTGCTCAACCTGGCAGTGAGTTTTTCCTGCAGTGAGATCCTGAAGTAAAAATCAAGTCAAGGACAATAGCAGTTAGCAGTTCAGCTTGTTGTCATCTTCCATTCTGCTGCAGTTCAGTGGAATGACAGAAACATTCAGTGCTGGAGTTTGTGCATAAACATACAGGATTGTTGAATGATGAATGTTCATGTGCTTCTGAATGAGGAGTTCTGTGTGTGACTGCAGACATGATTTCAGACTTCACAGAGTACCTCTGAAACCATGTGTGTGCGCGGGTGTGTATATAGTTTCTCTGTTAGACTCGCTGTGTGTTCTTCATACTGACCATCTCAAGTACTTTAAAAAAGCATGTTTTAAAAGAACAGAGGACAGAATAAAATGACTCTGTTTATTTAGTCAAAATGCAGAATGTCTTTGTAAGCATGAGTACAGCATGTGCTGGTGTGTCTTCTCTAGTTTTTAACTGTCTTTGAATCCAACAGGCTGTGATTCAACAAACATTCAGATGTGATCATGAGTGGCAAGCAGAGATGAGACTTAACGCGCTCTTCCTCGATGTCGCTGTTGATCACCCTGTGATATCACAGTAAATGTTGATTTGCTCTTTTCCTTTATGATGGCTCCCTAACAAGAGCCTGCTCTATAAACTCAACCCAGATTTAGGAAAAGAAAATCATACAGCAAACACTATAATCTATAGGATTTACATCTTTTGTTGAATCCACAAAATACATTCTGTTTGGAGCCAGATTCTGATGTTTCTGTCTGTAGTGAAATATTATCAGTCTGTTTGATTCATGCAGCTCATTAACGCTCAGCTGCAAGTACCAGTTTAATGTTAACACTGGTGACCTGTAAACACTGCTGTGAGAGTCTCCACTTTGTTTTTGGCATCAGTGAGCAAAATTACAATATTTTTAGCTCAGACTTCTTCCTGTCATTTCCTTCAGATGCCAATTAGGCGAGACAAGTTCCCTAATGAAGAGAATTTATGAGGTGAGGAAGTTCAGATGTGAATAAAGACTGTTATTTATCCAGGTGCTCCAACATGTTTTCCTCTTCTGTTTTTAATCCTGAGTTACTGTTACACATCAGACATGCTGAGACCTCAAATCCTGTCGCTTATTGAGACTTCTCTGAGGAGAGAACAATATCATCCAGAATTGTGCATGTGAGAGTGTTTCAGTTACAGGTCTGTGCTTGATGTGATATGAACCGTCTCACAGTGATGTTTGTATTGATCACAGGTCTGTGCTTGATGTGATATGAACCGTCTCACAGTGATGTTTGTATTGATCACAGGTCTGTGCTTGATGTGATATGAACCGTCTCACAGTGATGTTTGTATTGATCACAGGTCTGTGCTTGATGTGATATGAACCGTCTCACAGTGATGTTTGTATTGATCACAGGTCTGTGCTTGATGTGATATGAACTGCTCATGTTGTTGGTTT
The DNA here is from genome assembly GCA_036877525.1 of Chromobotia macracanthus. NCBI lineage: Eukaryota > Metazoa > Chordata > Actinopteri > Cypriniformes > Botiidae > Chromobotia > Chromobotia macracanthus. The sequence continues at coordinate 836,198 of JAZGTH010000078.1, forward strand.
TTGTTAGACGTTACACATCTGTTTCATTAAGGTTAGACTGCAGAGTGCAGCTGCAGAACTTTATTTAATTGACTGCACACACAAGAGATGCAGTGAGAGATATCGTCATGGAGACCAGAGGGAGGTGGGAATCTTGACTGCTGGTGTGGATGTTCGGCTGTGAGGCAGCTGTGTTGAATGAAGTTCATTACAAACAGCGAGTTTCTGTTGAGGCAGCGTTTCTCCACGAGGATCTTCTCCTTTGATCTCCTGCTGTTGTTAAACTTCAGAACTGCTGTGGCGTCAGATAAAACTCCCCATTATTGTCTTAATGACAGGGCTGAAGTACCAGAGAGATCTCATAATGCTTGGCTTTCAGTTCTTGTTTACGGCAATCTTAATAACAGTTTGAAACTTGTTGTAAAACTTTTTAGAATAATTTTAAGTTTTGCATCAGTGTTAGGCTTGGGCTCTAAACAGTAGATAAAAGTGATGATTAAAACAAATAATTAAGTGAAATATTTGAAGTACATTTTTAATTTAAACAGACAGCTTCAACTGATTCATACGTTGTACAACTCTGGCATTGATTTAGATTTTGTGTCTGTCCAGTGAATCTGAGTCTGGCTTTAAAAGAGTTCTTCAACATGTAAGACTTTCTGAAAGAAAGATCTCCAGGCTCCAGGAAGGAGTTTGGAGGCCTCTGACCTTTAGTTTCAAAAACATCTCATCCTCACGCCCAAAGCTGGGAAGAACAAATATTTATCAGCTCCCACAACAATGAGCTGCAGGGAGAAATGAGCAGTGAATGTGTTTCATTCCTCAAGTCCTCTAAGCTCCTCAGGATGAGGGACAAAAAAGAAAACCAAGCACATACTGAGAGAAATGATTCACATGTCCTTCATTTTCATTATTGAAAGAGTATGTGTGGGTCCCTCCTATAAACCTCTGAGGCGGATATTAACTCAGAAGTGTTGGGAAAACTACTCAGAGCTCATTATGACATCAAATACTGGCTGTTTCTCCCCTGAACACTGACCTGATTGTCTGACGCTCTGGTACTGCTGTCATGCCTCCTGTCCACTGATCCGGCTTTCAAATGTCCCTCTCTCACTTGCTTTGCTTTGCTTTGCTTACGTACAGTAATTGCTCCTGCTGTACATCAGACATCCAGAGGAAGGTCATCTAACAGCAACATCAAGTGGACAGAGAAGCAGGAAGTCTTTCACAGGGTGATGTAGTGAGACACAGACTGCTGCTGCGGTCCAGATGAGAAACATCCTGTTTCTCCACTGAGTAGCTGTTGTTTACATATGATATTCAGGCCCTCATGGACAGAAATCTCCAAAGATTTCCACCAAACTTCATCTACAAATGTAGATTAGTGGTTTTGGCACATTTTTATCTCTGTACACTGAGAATACAGTTTGTGTTAGTTCTGGAAAATCAGTTTGCACCGGCAGTTTGGGAGGAGTTTTTTGGCTTGGTGTTTTTCCTATTTCTCGTGGGGTTTTTCGCTCAGTTTTGTTTTATTCATCCAGAGCAGCTTCAGTAGGTTCTGGGAAAGTGTGTGTGTGATATCTCAGCTGTCAGAGCTGATCCTGATGAAGTTGGAGCTCATTTAATGAAGAGGGATTCATTACATCCAGAATGAAGATTGTGTTTTAGTCAACTTTCATTTTACAACAAAATCTGCAGTGTAAGAAATGTTATGTGTGTAGACCCACACACATATAATTATCTAATAAATGACAGTCTGGCAGGAGAGTGTGTCTTTCACAGTTGTAGAGAGATCAATATTTGGCTGCCAAAGCACTACACACGCACACACATATGTACACACACAAACACAGGCACCGTTTATTGTTGTATTGTAAGAGAGAGTTTTTAAATGATATTTTCCACATGAATTATGAATTCTCTGTATTCTAATGAATATTTTTCTCTGCAGTTACACTACAGTATTACAGACACCTGATCTTGTCTTTTGAAAGAGGCGGATCTCTCTGTTCAAGGCACTATTCATGTGTCAGTAAGACATTATCCTGCCCAGCATCACTCTTCTGGCTTTATTTGTTGTTAAATACTGTCAAAGAGAGCTGGGCTGGTGATTTGAACAAATCTTTAAAAATTCTAATTTGGTGAGCATGTTTGTGTTATTGCTGGGGGCACATGTGATGTTCCCTTCTAAGTGATCATAATTTCGACTGTAACAGCATGCATGACTTATTACTGACTTAATGCTATACTAAACATGAACTCAAATATTGAAATTTGTTCATGCTTTATTCACACACACACACACACACACACACTGTAGTGTAAGAAGTATTTGTTAATTCATAAGCTGCAGTCAAACACATGAATCGTGTGTGTGGTGTCTCTGCTGGTGTTTCTGTGGGCAGACCTCAAGATAAACTGGAAACGTTTCTGCACACAGACAGAGAAATCCAAAGTCTTTTGACAATTGTCTCCTTTAAGGAAAACACTGAGTGACTTCACGAGTAAAAGAGAGTGTGAAGGGAGAGATCTGATGTCATCCAGCAGGATTTGATTGGAGGATATAAAGTGTTTTATGTGACAGGTGTTTGGAGGGGAGGAGCTGGTGACATCAGCAGGAGAGGAAGATCATTTCACCAGATCAGATCAGTTCAACACACTTGACATGTTCAAGTTTTCATCTTGTTTTCATTTGGAGAGATTTTTTCTGTTCTAATTGGAGGTAAATGACCAGCTGTTCACTGTAAACTTCATTGTTTTGTGTTATTAGCATGAACTGTTTGTAAGATTTTAAATATGTGTTTGTTTCTTGTTGCCAAAAGGAATTATGAGGTGATTTGAGATGATTAGTGTATAAAATACACTAAAAGTACAGATCACAGATTTAACACAAGTGCTGTTAGTTTAGCATAACTGAGAACATAACTCTGAAAGGATTCATCTAACAGGCATGTTTGCTTTTTGCTTTCACTAAATTGGGCCACTTGTGGTTCAGGCAAGGTTTCAGATGTGGGTTTGCAGTGAGTTTTACTGGTTGTGCTCTGAACATATTCACCTGGTTAAAGCTGCTTGTGTTGAAATAATGATTTTGGTCCACAGCCAGCAGTGATGTGCTGATGCATGTGTGTATGTGTGTTATGTACGTTAAATTAACCTCCAGCTAATGAAGAGCTGTGTGTGTCTGAGGGGGAATAATAACAGTGTCACTAATGCTAACAGTATCGAACACTATTATGAACTGCATTTTGATCATTATTTTATAAATGTGCTAGTACATATTACAGTTTAAATGTCAAAATGACAGGAAATGAAGCCCAGTGACATTCATGTATTTTGATCCTGATTGGCTGGGTAAGAAGCTTATGTGATTGTTGTGATTTAACTAATGACTCTCATAATTCAGGTGCAGGAAACACACATGAGCAGGATTGTTTGTGGTTGTGTTATTGTCAAGTTTACTGTGGACTGCAGCTGATGATCATTGGAAACACAAACACACACACAGACACCAGCAGTGTTTCACCAGCATTAACACCAGCAGAGCGCTGTTCATTAACATCACACACACACACACACAGACACCAGCAGTGTTTCACCAGCATTAACACCAGCAGAGCGCTGTTCATTAACATCACACACACACACACAGACACCAGCAGTGTTTCACCAGCATTAACACCAGCAGAGCGCTGTTCATTAACATCACACACACACACACACACACACAGACACCAGCAGTGTTTCACCAGCATTAACACCAGCAGAGCGCTGTTCATTAACATCACACACACACACACACACACACAGACACCAGCAGTGTTTCACCAGCATTAACACCAGCAGAGCGCTGTTCATTAACATCACACACACACACACACACACACAGACACCAGCAGTGTTTCACCAGCATTAACACCATTTCAGAGCGCTGTTCATTAACATCACACACACACACACACAGACACCAGCAGTGTTTCACCAGCATTAACACCAGCAGAGCGCTGTTCATTAACATACACACACACACACACACAGACACCAGCAGTGTTTCACCAGCATTAACACCAGCAGAGCGCTGTTCATTAACATCACACACACACACACACAGACACCAGCAGTGTTTCACCAGCATTAACACCAGCAGAGTGCTGTTCATTAACATACACACACACACACACACAGACACCAGCAGTGTTTCACCAGCATTAACACCAGCAGAGCGCTGTTCATTAACATCACACACACACACACAGACACCAGCAGTGTTTCACCAGCATTAACACCAGCAGAGTGCTGTTCATTAACATCACACACACACACACACAGACACCAGCAGTGTTTCACCAGCATTAACACCAGCAGAGCGCTGTTCATTAACATCACACACACACACACACACAGACACCAGCAGTGTTTCACCAGCATTAACACCAGCAGAGCGCTGTTCATTAACATCACACACACACAGACACCAGCAGTGTTTCACCAGCATTAACACCAGCAGAGCGCTGTTCATTAACATCACACACACACACACAGACACCAGCAGTGTTTCACCAGCATTAACACCAGCAGAGTGCTGTTCATTAACATCACACACACACACACAGACACCAGCAGTGTTTCACCAGCATTAACACCAGCAGAGCACTGTTCATTAACATCACACACACACACACACACAGACACCAGCAGTGTTTCACCAGCATTAACACCAGCAGAGCGCTGTTCATTAACATCACACACACACACACACACACAGACACCAGCAGTGTTTCACCAGCATTAACACCAGCAGAGCGCTGTTCATTAACATCACACACACACACACACACAGACACCAGCAGTGTTTCACCAGCATTAACACCAGCAGAGCGCTGTTCATTAACATCACACACACAGCTGTGTTTCCTGCGGCCGCTGAGTGAAATCACGCAGGCTGAGAAGATTGTGACGGAGATCAGGCTGCAGAGTCACGGCCGGAACCGTGTGGCAACAGCTGAAATCTGTCAAGCGCTCATTTTTTTTGTTTTTTTAAATAATTTTTTGTGGTCGCTTTTACAAATGCTTATGTTCAAAGATTTGAATCAGTTAAAGATTTAATCAGTGTAATGTTGTTAATGTCGGATTTCCAGCTGCATTAGTGCCGTAATGCCATTTGCCACTTAAAATACTTTTGTCCATTATTAATGTTAGACGTACACTTATGCATTTACAGTGGAATTAGGGTAAGTGAACCTGGGGGCTTAAAAGCAGAAAAACACAGAAGATGATTTATTGATAGCTCTTGTCTGAATTGGATTGTGGAGTTTCACAGTTGTTAGAAATTATCAGTCTATTTAACAATTTGGTGGTTATTTTTAAAGCTGAAAGTGCTACCGTATAATCAGAGCAGTGTCTCTCTTCAGTTTGGAAAGACACAATGTCAAAATTCCTCTGATCCCAGAACCTCCCTCTGTTTGGAATCTGAGGCCCCTGGAGAAATGTAACATCTTCACTCAAAGAGTGGGTGGAGGTCCAGAAGACTGTCTGAGGAAGCTCCTCTCTCTTCAGTCTGCTCTGTCCCTCTCAACACCCTCACACCAGAGGACTGAAGCTGGAATTCCAGAGTCACCTGCTGTTTTCTGAGTGCCAGCCAGATCTCAGACTGACTGTGGATGGCTGGTGTGGAGTCTGAGCTGTTTGTCAAAGACAGAGTGAACAAACACTGAAATAAACACACTCTTCATTCAGATTCACTCACTCTCACACTCAGCCTGTCTGTCCTGATGAATTGTGATAATCACATATTGGCCAATATTTTGTAAGTAAGTTTCTTACTTTGGTTGGCTTAAATCAAACAAAAAGTCAATCATGTATAACAAATGATGTAAAACATGCAGATCTGTGAATTGCAGGACAGTGTCTGTGCTCTCACACCTGAGAGCTGTTAGACACTCACGTGAGAAATGTAAATCAGGAACATAGTGCTGGATACACTCTCGTAGTTCATTTCCAGCCAGAAATCCCTCCATCTCTCCCTGCCTTTATGGATGAGAACAGAATAAAAGGCTGTTAGGACAGCATATGAATTTACTTGCGCCTGCTGCATGGCTTGCACGTGCTCCTGCAGCTGCGTGTTAATGCTTGAGAAACACAAAACAACAACAGCAAATCTTTGTGTCTTGACTGAATTAAATGCTTCTGTTTTTAACATTTAGTTTTGCTTTCTAATTTGTATGCTATGTATCAGTTGTTTTCTCTAGTGCAGTAACGTGAGGGACCCAGGGCTGGATGATGCTGAGGTGTCAGTCCTCATCTGAGAGGCAGCAGAGAGACTTGATTTCATGTTGTATCTGGAATGTGTTTACACTCTTGTTGAGGTTTACATATTAGAAGTTAACTACTCAAAACAGGTTGTCTTTATATTGCTGTCTGCGCTTTGTCTTTGCAACTGGATATGAAACAGATCTGAACGATCTGTTCTGCCGCTGTAGGGTGTAAATTGAAGGTTGTTTTTGTTCCGCCATAAATGTGTAAAAATAAACTGTTGCAATTTTGAAACTGAAAGGTTCAAATGTTTTTAGACAGACACAAGCCAGCGCCGTCTGTGCTCGTCTGCTCTCCTGCTGTTGGGTGATCCATACAGCGGTCACTCTGGACCGGCTCTCTCACTGGAAACCTCTTTTCTTCGAGCATTAGCTGTCTGTTGATAATTCAGAGGGACATCTGTGATGCTCACAGCCGTACAGCACAGGTCATCTGCAATAGGGCTGAATTCTGCTGTTTGGTGGTAGCACGTCCTCTCGTTTTTGCTGGAGTTTTTAAAAGCTGATCTGTCTGTCTGTACTGTCCTTTTATAAATTGAATTTGGAGGATGTTCACAGAGTCTTAGTTGTCCATCTCAGATAACAGATTTCTGTCTGCATGTACAAAATCCAACAAAACTATACAACCTTTGGGTAAGACTTCACAGTAAGTTTTCATTTGTTAACATTAGCTAACTAGAATTTAGTTAACTATCAGTAATAAACTAACAATGACAAATACTTCTACAGCTTTTATTATTCTTACTTTGTTAATGACATAATTTACTAATACATTTTATTAAAATGAAGTTTTATCTGTAAACATCAGCTAACATGAGGGATCGAAGAACAGTTGTATTTGTGTTACCTGACAGATGCTGTAGTAATGTGCTGTTCATGGTTAGTTCGTGTTAACTACTGCATTAACTACTGCATTAACTGATGCATTAACTACTGCATTAACTACTGCATTAACTGATGCATTAACTACTGCATTAACTGATGCATTAACTGATGCATTAACTACTGCATTAACTACTGCATTAACTGATGCATTAACTGATGCATTAACTGATGCATTAACTACTGCATTAACTGATGCATTAACTGATGCATTAACCTTCACGTCAAGCGTCTCCAGCGCTGCCATTAATAGTCGTCACTACAGCGCCGGCGCTGTTTATAATGACGGCGCTCTGATTGGTCGGTCCGGCGCTGACGTCAGGGATTCCGACGCTTGCTCTGTTGATTGTAACAGAAACGCTGTGGTTGTTCGCGTCGCGTCGAGGAGACGTCGCGTTTGAATGCGCTCCGTTGTTCTCATCAAACGCGTGAAATAAGTCGCTCTTTTGTGAAGGATTACCGTTTCCTGTGCGATCGCGGGATGTTGGCGTGTCTCTGGACCTGAAACCGCGTCTGAACCGCGGAGTTTGTGTCTGTCTGTCGAGCTGTGAGGCGCGTTTGATGTTTGTGGCGCAAAAGTTTCTCGAGTTCAGAAAAGTAAATAACGCGACTGACGCTAAAACTAGATGATCACAGAGATCCGTTTAATCACGGAGATCCGTTTAATCACAGAGATCCGTTTAATCACAGCTTCACATAGATCCGTTTAAACAGCTTCACATAGATCCGTTTAATCACAGCTTCACATAGATCCGTTTGATCACATAGATCCGTTTGATCACATAGATCCGTTTGATCACAGTTCTGTTTAATCACATAGATCCGTTTAATCACAGCTTTACATAGATCCGTTTGATCACAGAGATCCGTTTGATCACAGAGATCCACTTAATCACAGAGATCTTTTTGATCACAGATCCATTTAATCACAGCTTCACATAGATCCGTTTGATCACATAGATCTGTTTAATCACAGCTTCACATAGATCTGTTTGATCACATAGATCTGTTTGATCACATAGATCCGTTTGATCACATAGATCCGTTTAATCACAGCCTCACATAGATCCGTTTAATCACAGCCTCACATAGATCCGTTTGATCACATAGATCTGTTTAATCACAGCCTCACATAGATCCGTTTAATCACAGCTTTACATAGATCCATTTAATCACAGAGATCTGTTTGATCACATAGATCCATTTAACCACAGCTTCACATAGATCTGTTTGATCACATAGATCTGTTTAATCACATAGATCTGTTTAATCACATAGATCCGTTTGATCACATAGATCCGTTTAATCACAGCTTCACATAGATCCGTTTAATCACAGCTTCACATAGATCCGTTTGATCACATAGATCCGTTTAATCACAGCTTCACATAGATCCGTTTAATCACAGCCTCACATAGATCCGTTTGATCACATAGATCTGTTTGATCACATAGATCTGTTTGATCACATAGATCCGTTTAATCACAGCCTCACATAGATCTGTTTGATCACATAGATCCGTTTGATCACATAGATCCGTTTAATCACAGCTTCACATAGATCCGTTTAATCACAGCTTCACATAGATCCGTTTAATCACATAGATCCGTTTAATCACATAGATCCGTTTAATCACATAGATCCGTTTAATCACATAGATCCGTTTAATCATACCTGTCACTCTTCTGTGTTGGATTGAGTTCATGAGGAATCAAAACCAGAGATCTGGACTAAACTGTAAGTTTTCATTTTTCAGTTAATGAAATGTGTTATGCGTTTTTCTTTAGTTGTCAGTGAAGATTTATTCAGATTTCATGAATGGCTGTTTTTAGAAAATGAATGTTTTTCAGGTTGTTTGGTAAATTGGTAGAAATCAAATGTTTCTTGTTACTTGTGTGTATTTGAGTGTTCAAATACTTTTGTTACTTTTTGTTACTTTCAATACTTTTTGTTACTAAACAAAACTTGTTTAGTAAAATCATGTCTTGTCTTTGTGATGTCTCACTGGACTAAACTCAACTCAGTCTCGCTGAAATCATTAGGAAGGAATCTGTTGATTGTTAAAATGATGACAGAAAGTGTTTGCATAATTGTGAGAGTTTTGTGTTAACATACTGTGTCCAGCTATAAGTGAGGCGCTCATATGTTCATTTCTGTGTAAACAGTGTTGCTGTGTGGTGCTGTCTAAACAGATGCTGTTTATTTGAGCAACTGCACATAGTAACATTGGTCTAACCAATGGTGTGATTTTGGGGCGGGACTAACTGTTTGTCTGACCAATGGGGAAGCATGTATGAACAGCATTTTTGCGGGTCCGTTTGGTGATGCTCAGATAGATTTAAAAGGTTCTTCTGTTCTCACACTGTCAGGAGATAATCATTATGTCCAGTCGCAGTCGTCTGGACCGCAGTGCTCAGGAGAGCAGTGTCCTGTTGGCCTGATCCACAGGCCTGTCGAATGGACGCAGGAGGAATCCAGTATTACACGGATCATTCGTATGTTTCACTCTTCTGGGTTTCTCTTTCAGAGGCTCTTTCTGTCCGCATGGTTTGTAATGAATGCGGCTGTACACACAGATTTGTTGGTCTAAGCAGGTATTTTGGAGGCTGTATTTACAGCACACAGGACAGTCACCTCTGTGTGAAATGAAATCTTTCATGATTCTGCCCACTTCTGTCAGACACTCGTGGTGCTGTTTTGTGAAGCAGGTCTCCACCTGTCACACAGAGCGTTTGTGATTTACTCCACACAATGGTTTTGAGGAGCGGTCTGTACATCTGGGCAAACTTCCAGAAACACATCCAGGCATTTACCTAGTTAATACAATTGAGTCTTTGCATGTCATGATAAAATATCCAGTGAAACGTTTAATACTGCAGCGGCGCTGTAGCTCTCTGTTCATGAGGGCTGAAATTCAAGCTCACCATGAAAGTTCGGTGCTGTCTGTTTCAGCCTGTTCCTCTCAGTCAGATCAGTCCTGTAAATGTGCTCTGTTCAGAGACGGTATGTGATACAACACCAGCTTCAGGATCATGAAACACTTTTTAAGTTATCTACACATTTGTGTAGATATTGATATTTGCCAATGAACTTTATATACTTTAATAGTCAATGACAATAGTTTTCTATAGTCATCAGTTATACATTGTGTGTTATGTCATTAATAATGCTTCATATGAGGAGTTAACTGAACAGCATGAGGCTGAATTCAGTCAGTTGAATCATTTGAGATCAGTGGTCTGTTGTGTGTTTATTGGTGTGTTCTGCAGATGTTTGTGTTGGATCGTGAATTTTGGGTTGTGTGTTTGTGTTCAGAGTGAAACCCTGAGCTGTCAGTCCGTGGGCAGAAAGGATCATGGCCCTCAGTAACGGAGGACCCTCAAAAGGCATCTCCACTCTCACCAATGAGAGAAATCCCACGACTGCCAGCGCAGACCCGCATCAGGAAGCAGGAGTGTTGTGGTGCAAAAGGGAACCCGATCAACCCACTGAACAAATACAACAGACACGGTCCGGTCAGAATGGTGATCTCAGGACAAATGGTGCTGGGCGTCATTCATTGTCTGGTTCCTCCTCATCCTCATCACACGGGTCAGATTCTCAGAAGTTGGCTGCACTCTTGCCCAGCACGCTGTCGCCACCCTGCTGTATCTGCTGCTCTCTGCACCAGCCCGCGTGCTACAGATTTCAGAGCGCAGTGTCTCCTGCAGCACTGCCAGTGGGCTCATGCTGCATGCAGCACCGCTGGCCCGAACGTCTCCAGAACCAGAACAACATGAGCACACTGAGGTGAGCATCTGCATCCACTTCAGGAAAAATCTGTGTGTGATATGTAGGACACAATGTGAGACCTAAAGATGTACAGAATGGGCAAATAAAAAGTATATAGGCCCATCCATACAAAAGTATTGACTTGAGTAAAGTAGCTCCTCCTAAAAATGCAGGGATAGTTTTTAATGTCTTTTTACAATGTCAGTCAAAGAAAGACTGTTACTTTATCTAAAGCCAGAGATGAAGTGAAACCGTGTGGAGTTTTGCATTCCCTATGAAGTCTGTCAGATGTCTGTTTGATCTTCTGGATTAAGTTGACAGTAATGTACAGAGACGTGACCTGTGACTTCCTGCACGGTTCTGATCCGTCTGAACTCACAGCTGCTCATCTCACTCGAACATGTGTCCTCATTGGTTAGTTTATGTCATTGATTGGTTTCTCTTTGTTTCATTGGTCCAAATTATCATTCCCTGTAGCTAGAAATATTCTTGGTAGTGAAGATTCTGCTAGTGGAGAATCAAACAGAAGGTTTGACACAGTTGTCCAGCTCTTTAAAGAGTTTTGTGAAGCTTCCAGGTGGTGGACCAGCCTGATGTTTAAGAAACATTCAGATCTATGCAACTCCATTTCAGCCTTACTGCTGGCCAAATAGCGCTTGTGTTTATTAACAGAGTTGTGTTGTGCAGTTGCCCTGTGTCACAGTCGACAGTTTTGGCTCTGTTGTTTGGAACAGTCAGGCTGAAAGGTTTTAAGAGGTCTTGTCAGGTCATGTAAATATTAAGCAAGCAGAACATAATGGTTTGAACATACATGGTGGTGTGTTGTATTGGTTCAGATCTGGGCTGTATGGCTAATCCGGTTAGTTCCATCAGTTGTGCACTTGATCAAGCTGTTGAGTTTATTATTATTATTATGTGAAGTTCAGAATAAGCAGATTTGAATGCTGACATGTTCCTGCTGTTTTTGATCAGTACATGTTACTGTAAAGCAGTTAACCTTTCTGTGTAAACACTTTCTTCCCTGATACCAAACCCTGTGAGGACTAGGTGATTAATGTCAACCCAATCTCTCCCGCGGTTAGCAAGTGTAGCAAAGAGTCTTAACCTACATTTGAATTGATGACTGTATTGTCTTGTCAGTCCTTTAATTCCTGGTTCCTGTTCCAACTGCAGTCTTGGTGTAATGGGGGGTTAAGGGCAGAGCAGTATTTTAAGGAACCTAAAGAGAGCTTTTTATTTTGGGGACCTGTTTTGATGAAGGAGTTTTGTGTGTCTGTATACTGGGATGTGGGCATGAATAAGAGCTTTAAGACTCTTAAACATGAGCTTTAAGGGCGTGAGGTACCAGTAGATTTGTGAAGATCAAAGCTCACCTGATCCCATAAACCATCATCAAAGACTCCAGCAAGCAGGAGCCAGTCATGAGCTCAAATTAGACCAGTGTCCAGCTTCCTCATTTACTTTAGATAAAGAGACGGAAGACTCAAGATGAATGAGGTCACAGCTGCTTTGTATCAACTCATCTGACACTGTCTTGAGGTTTTTATATTTGCTCAAGGTGCAGATGCTGCTGTTTTGAACGCATATAGAAATTACGACTTCAGCAGAATCTTGTAGCTGTTGCACATTTCTAATGCACATACAAACAATCGTGGCTTTATAAAGCCAGATTTTCTTCATTTTTTTTTCTGTTAATATTTTCATGCAGCACTGTCTGGTTTTGCATCTAAGGGTCATAAAGTTCATGTTTAGGTCCTGTAGCCTGAAGGGTTTGGAGAGATCATCACAGAAGGTCCAGTGGGATGAGGAGACAGCTTGCTCCAGCTCCATCTGGATGTTGTAGACAAACACTCTGCCTGCGGTGTGCAGAGCTCTGAATGAGTTCAGCCCGTGTCTAGACATGCTTGATTTCAAAGGCCAGTCATGGTTTCTTTTCACACACACTTTAGGAGCTGAATGAAATCACTTCTGTGGCAGTGTGCCAGTAAATCAGTAAATCTTTCAGCTCCAAACAGAGCTGAAAGAACTGAACACAGAAGGTGAACATCAGAGATGTCAGATTTATAGAATCGCGTTCTTCATGTACGTAATCTACATGGATGACAGTAATTGTTCCGGGCAGAACTTAAATGTTTAATATCTCTCTGATTACAAGACCCTGGTCCTGTTTGACCTCTGACCTCCACTCACTGTTAGCATTTACTTCTAACATAAAACATTAGGTTAGAAGTAAATGCTAACAGTTGTGGTAATCAGGGTGAGATGTCCAGCCTGTGTGTTTCTCCAGGATGTTTAAAATCATCTCATCGGCTATGAACGGCTGGAGGTTGGACTGCTGAAGTCTTGCTCTGGAGACCAGTAGATAATGAAGACATTTCTTGGACAGCTTGTTGGCCACAGTGTTGAAATGCAGTGGTCATGTCTGGAATCCATATATCCATGTGTGTCAAGCCAAACAATGTGGAGATATGAGCAGCTGACCCCAGAGCTCAGCACACATATGAACTGAAAACTTCTGGACTTGAGCAGATACATGTGTGCACATCACTCAAAGAGCGTCACTCCACTGAAATCATCCATTCATTTCCAGTAAACACTAAACACTGTAACAGCATCATTTATACTTCAGCCTAAAGAGAATCTGCTCTATGTGTCTCTCAAAAGCTGTCAAGAACATCTTTACTCCACACTGAGCTGAAAACTGAACACAGAAGGTGAACATCAGAGATGTCAGATTTATAGAATCACGTTCTTCATGTATGTAATCCACATGGATGACAGTAATTGTTCCGGGCAGAACTTGAATGTTTAATATCTCTCTGATTACAAGACCCTGGTCCTGTTTGACCTCTGACCTCCACTCACTCAGTCCTCTGCATGTGTTGTTTGGCCTGAATGTCCTTTATTTTCTTTATTAATAAACGGGCTGATCCATAAACTTTTCTATTCGTTTTTGGTGATGGGCTTGTTTTATAGATCGCCCCACTGCTGTGTGATGTTTAAATTATTGTCCTCATTAACTCGCCGTAACTCTTCAAAGCCCGTGTCTTTACAACATCTGCTCATTGTATTAGTGTGTCTGCTGGTCTTGAAACAGTATTTACTGCCTCTCTGGAAGTCGCCCTGTGGTGAAAAATTCTTGCCAGTGGCTTTTGTTCATCTGTGCCTCTCATCGCCATAGCAACCCCTAATTATAGCATTCCACAGATTCCCTTTAAGACCAAGAGGAAGAAACTGGTCGCCACATACTGGCCTGTGACCTGCTGCTGTGACAGTGTAACTGCTGCTCTCTGTAGGAGTATCTCAGTTCTGCAGTGTTTGAGGCTGATTTCAGACAGTCAGTAAATCCTTCTGTGATGCATCTGTATGATGATTTATTTGACATTGCAGCAGGACAGACAGCGACAGAGACAGCTGTGATACACTCACATTAAAAAATGTCTCTCCACACCCAGATCTCTTTAGTGTCCAGTCTGATCTCTCTTGTTTGTGTCTGTTTCAGCTCCCCAAGGCCCTTTCGGTTTCCCAGAAGGTAAAACTTTTCTATTTCTGTCCCTCTTCTGCTGTTTAAAGATAAAGATTTTTGTTCTGTATTGTTCCTAGAACAGCATGAAGGAAAGAATTGATTAGAAGAGTCTGTGAAAGCCTGCATTAATAAGACAGCATTTATTTGACAGAATACATGCAGTTCTCATTATGTAAACTCGACCAGACACAGATAGTGTTGTAATATATAAGACAGGAACAGGAGTTGTTGCTGTTTCATGTGCTGCTGTAACTGTCAGTGATTTGTTCACATAATTTTGTTTTCTGATATATGTGGATGTGTGACTCTCAGTTATGCTGAGCTGATTGCTGATTGGCCGGTGGTGGTGTTGGGGGTGTGTACTGTTCTCATCGTGGTTTGTGCTCTGGTCGGTATTCTCGTACCCGACCTGCCGGACTTCTCAAATCCCCTGCAGGTACATTCACATCTTTCATTGCATCTGAAATCCACGTCCTGTGTTCATGTGTGTGATTCATCAGTGTGTGTGCTTTACCTCGGATACGACTGACATAGAAACATCTCCTTCACTCTCCACTCAATTCATGATAAAGCCCACACCATTTTCTGAATATCCTGTTTACATGTTTGTTACATTATGCAGCTCAGATGGGTTGCAGTCGTTGCTGTATGTTGACTTTAAGCATTTGAATGGAAGCTCTGGAGGATCTCTCATTGTTCTGTTCTCAGGGGTTTGAACCGAGGGGCACTGCAATAGGCCAGAGACTCGTAACATGGAACAACATGGTGAAAAACACGGGTTACAAGGCAACACTGGCCAACTACCCCTTTAAATATGCTGATGAGCAGGCCAGGAGGTAACAGAGTTCACTTCATATCTGATAACCAGAGTTTCTTGCATTTATTCACTCTAAATGAGTAATGTGAGCTGAATAAGGATCAGGCTTCAGTCTGATGAAGGGATTACATTAAACCAACCGGTAATCAGACCTGTGTTGACTGTATCACGATCATTGTGAGTACAGATCATGACGTGAATTGTTTAATCTGCAAATACTTTGTCTGTGTTTCAGTCACCAGGATGATCGTTGGTCTGAAGATCACTATGACAGAAAGAAACGACAGGCTGAGTGGAATTTCAGTAAAGACACTTTCTTCTGTGATGCTCCAGGTATGGAAAGATCTGTCTGTCAAATACATCCCACTGTAGAAGTGAAGCTGCTAGCTCAAATCTGCCCCCTGCAGGACAGTGAAGGAACTCTCAGGACCAGACTTCACAGTGACTGAACATTGATTTAATCGGCTGTCGTTGTTTCCTCAACAGGTGACAGCTATTCCAGAATCGTATTTGCCTCTGCAGAGGGCAAGAACTTGTGGAACATACAAGCAATCAAATCCATGTGCAATTTTGACAATACACGGGTATGTAGCATCAGATAAAAGAGAGATTGAGCAGATGATGAATTAAAACAATAGCAGACTGTTGAAGTGTGACTGTAGAAAACATCTGTGCTGGTGTTTGACTGTTTCTCTGGTTTTCCAGGTTCGCTCTCACCCACAGTATGTGGATCTGTGTCAGCGCACCAGCGCTGCGTCCTGCTGTCCCAGCTGGACACTTGGGAACTACATCGCCATCCTCACTAACAGATCCTCCTGCCAGAAGATCACAGAGAGAGATGTGTCTCATACTCTGAAGATTCTGCGCTCCTGTGCTAAGTATTATCACAACGGCACCCTCGGCCCTGAGTGCTGGGACACAAACACACGCAAGAAAGACCTCAAGTGTGGCAACGTGCCTCGGAAATGTACAAAACACAATGCTGTGTACCAGATTTTTCACTTTTTGGTGGACAAAGACTTCCTGAACCCAAAGAACATGGACTACCTTCCACCTCACCTGAAATACAGCATGCTGTTCTCTCCCACCGAGAAAGGAGAAACAATGATGAACATTTACCTGGACAACTTTGAGAACCGTAACTCTTCAGACGGGATCACAGCCGTTGCAGGAATAGAATTTGGCATCAAACACACCCTGTTTCAGGACTATCTGCTGACAGACACCATATATCCTGCTATAGCTATTGTGATCGTGTTAGCGGTCATGTGCGTCTACACCAGATCAATGTTTATCACCCTCATGACCATGTTTGCCATCATCAGTTCTCTGATTGTCTCTTATTTCCTGTACCGTGTGGTCTTCAGCTTTGACTTCTTCCCCTTCATGAATCTCACAGCGCTCATCATACTGGTGGGAATTGGTGCGGACGATGCGTTTGTGCTCTGTGATGTCTGGAACTACACGAAGTTGGACAGGCCCGGTTCTGAGCTCTGGGAAACAGTGAGCGTTGTGCTGCAGCATGCCGCACTCTCCATGTTTGTTACCAGCTTCACAACAGCGGCCGCCTTCTACGCCAATTACGTCAGCAATATCACGGCCATCCGCTGCTTTGGCATTTACGCTGGAACTGCTATCCTGGTGAACTACATACTGATGGTCACCTGGCTGCCGGCTGTGGTGGTCCTACATGAGCGATACCTGGTCAACCTCTTCACGTGCTCAAGGTCACAACATCACCAGACAAACATCATAACAGTTTGGACAAGCTTGTGCCAAATGATCAACAAGTGTCTTTCTGCAGTTTCAGACGCCTCGAGGGTTTTCTTTGAGAAAGTTTTGCCTTGCGTTGTGATCAAATTGCGCTACCTGTGGCTCCTGTGGTTTTTGGCCATGACGGTGGGCGGGGCTTATGTTGTTTGTGTGAACCCTAAGATGAAGCTGCCGTCTCTAGAACTGTCAGAGTTTCAGGTGTTCCGCTCCTCTCATCCCTTTGAGCGCTACGATGCGGAGTACAAAAAACTCTTCATGTTCGAACGAGTCAACCATGGAGAAGATCTTCACATGCCCATTACTATCATCTGGGGAGTTGCTCCAGTTGACAGTGGGGATCCCCTGAACCCCAAAAACAAGGGAAAACTAACACTTGACACAACCTTCAACATCGCAAGTCCTGCGAGTCAGATGTGGATTCTCAATTTTTGCCAAAAGCTCAGGAACCAGAGCTTTGTGTTCCAGTCTGAGGAGCGAGACTTTACTAGCTGCTTCATGGAGACTTTCAAGCAGTGGATGGAGAACCAGGACTGTGATGATGCTCCAGTTTATCCTTGTTGTAGTCAGTCTACATTCCCTTACAGGCACGACGTCTTTGAATTGTGCATTAAAAGGGCCATTATGGAGCTGGACCGAAGCACCATCTACCACCTAGACAGCAAGACACCCGGGCCGAGATTTGACATCAACGACACCATCAGAGCGATTGTCCTGGAGTTTCAGAGTACCTACCACTTCACTCTGGCGTATGAGAAAATGCATCAGTTCTACAGGGAAGTGGATTCTTGGATTCAGGAGGAGCTGAAGAACGCTCCTGAAGGACTCAGCTACGGCTGGTTCATAAGCAACCTGGAGTTCTATGACCTACAGGACAGCCTATCAGGCGGCACGCTCATCGCCATGGCGCTGTCTGTGGTGGTGGCCTTCAGCGTGATGCTCCTGACCACCTGGAACATCATCATCAGTCTCTATGCCATCATCTCCATTGCTGGAACCATCTTTGTCACGGTTGGGTCGCTGGTGCTCTTGGGTTGGGAACTGAACGTGCTTGAATCTGTGACCATCTCAGTGGCTGTGGGGCTCTCAGTGGACTTTGCTGTCCATTATGGAGTAGCGTACCGCCTCGCCCCGGAGCCAGACCGGGAAGGAAAGGTGGTTTTCTCCCTCAGTAGAATGGGCTCAGCTATAGCGATGGCCGCTCTCACAACATTTGTTGCAGGTGCAATGATGATGCCATCTGTGGTTCTGGCCTACACTCAGCTTGGCACATTTCTGATGCTCATCATGTGCATCAGTTGGGCTTTTGCAACTTTCTTCTTTCAGTGCATGTGTCGCTGTCTGGGACCTCAGGGCACCTGTGGACAGATTCCTTTACCAAAGAAACTGCAGTGTTATGCTTTCAGCACGCACACACCTGAAGCCCAGTGGAATCAGAGGCAGGGTAAAGTCTGCCACACCAGCAAGTACCTGATAGGTAACTCTAGAGCAGAGGGACACTACGAGCTTGAACCCTTAGCATTAAGCATCAGAAATAAGGAAAAGGCATCTGATGAGCACCAGCAGACATGTATGCAGCTGCACAATGGCGCCGTTTCCCATCACACAACATTGTCCACACCAAAGACTCCACTGAAAACCAGCACTGACCCAAGAGAACCTGAAAATGGACTTTCACATCTTCATCAGTACAATTACAGTATGAGCTGCACCTGTAAAAACTCTGTGTTTCAGTATGTAACAGACAGAAGGGGGACTCCATACCACAAAGAAACCCAGTGCCCTGCTACACAGAAAGCTTTGATGAGCAATCACTCTCCTGTGGGACACAAGCCTCAGTCCACAGCAGACACGGCTCACACTTCTGCTGACTGTTATGTAAACTGTGGCCATTTCTGTCAGTGCACGCACAGTCGGACACAGAGCTCAGCCCAACATGCATGTTTCTCTGGAGGTTACAGCACACATGCAGTTCACCTCCTGCAGCACAGACTGACGTCTGATACCGTACAGGACGAGTCCCGCATCAGTGCGTGTGGCCACAGTTTATCTCCACCAGAAGATCAGAGCTTTCCAGTTCACAGTCAGTGTCCAGATGTTCAGAGCTGTGCTGACCCTGCTGCAGTCTGTACAGTTAATCACCACACAAAGAAGATGGGGAATATAGCCCAGAATTCCTCTCACAACACACAGAACCACATACCGATAAAAATAAACGGCACTTGTGTTGTACAGGACAGTAGTGACCCTCACCAACCAGTTTCAGTTAGACCAGAGGAAAGCGTCAGAAGAAACCAGAATATCAGTAATGGCAGGGTGGAGTCTGTCTCTCCCAAAACATTCAGATGTTTCAAAAAGACTGTAAAAACAAAGTGCAATTCTGTCGAGTTTCACAGGTCACAATCGAGTGTGCCTGCTGTTGCTGAGAGTTTATGCTGATGTTTAAAATCAGATACTACAGCATATTATCATATTCTGCTGAGATTTGTTTCTAAATCTTGAGATTTATTGACTGACTATTTATTAATCATCTGTATTTGAAATCGGTCTGTATAAAACTGAATATTGATTCGCTGGCTGGTGTTTGTGACATCTCTGTATTTTAGAGGATTTGTTAAATTTTTAAAAAAGGGACTAAACAGTGTAATCAGAGAGTTTGTCTTGACATTTCATACAATCTGTGTGTGTTTTTATGGGTGTGTATGTGACTCATGCACTTTTCTTTGTTGATGTGAATGTTTTACTTGTCTGAAATAAGTTTGCAGCTGAACTCCAGTAGTTTTGTGATGTAAGGGTTTAGTGTGATGGTTCTGTGTGTTGTTTTAAAGGTCTGGATTCCATCCAGGTTCTGTGGTGGTTCATAAGGTAAAATCACTTCCCTGTGCAGTGAGCAAACATTTACATTAGCCTGAAGGAAGTCAGAAAACAAACCCATTTAACTGTAACCTGACAAATCTTTCATCAGGATGTATGGATGTATGAACTGAACAGTTTTTGTCGTCACAAACACCAGCCGACAATCTTCACTGTAGTCGAGGCTGATTGTGCCAACATGCCAAATATATCAAATAAATAATACATTTTAGCTATATTATAATCTTCCCTGATGGCCAAAATGTTTATTCTTTTGCAGCTACCTTACAGAAACAGACGCTTCCGCTCATTTGTTTTATAATGGCAATTCTTGCTGTTTCTCTCTCAATCCCAACATTTCTGAATGGGAAATTACTTTCTCAATGACTCAATGACTCGTTTTTTAGTAAATGTTCCTCAAGTGTCACAAACGTCTTTCTCCAAATATAAACATTTACTCATTTTCAGCTTCTGTTACAAATATAGAAATTTGGAATGTTTTACTGTAAAACTGCTAATAAAATAATGACGACAACAACAATATTTTTATTGTTGTTGTTTAAAATTTCAAACTTTATTTTAATCTTTATTTGTATTGGCCTTCGTCATTCAACTCTGTATATGACATATGTTGCTGAGGAAAATGCAAAATGTTTAAATATATTATTTTTATATTTATTCTCTCCAGACAAACACAATTCAGGAATACAGACATTCATCATGTTCATCAAAGTTGTTGGATAATTTTCTGGCAAATTAAGTTTTAATTTAGATTTAGTTTTTGTTAAAGACGAAGAAAATTGATTCACTCAGTCTGTTCAGAATAACATTGTTGCTGGAGTAGAAGGGAGGGCAAAAACAATGAAGGTCTGGCAGAATTCACACAGGATGTGATGGAGAAGTTCTTTAGGCGCTTTCAGTAAACGGCATCTGTACACTGTAAAAAACTGCTGCCTTCATGTTCTTTTAAGTTTAATCAACTTGGCTTTACAAGTTAGGTTAGGTTTCAACTCATTGATCCACTCATGTTGGCACGGTCGGGAAGGGCACTCATCCACATTCACACAGAACAAAATGCTCAAATGTGACACAACATTTCTTCTTTTAGGAACACTGGAAATACTCAAAGGTCTGTTTATTTTTCTGAGAAAAATATATTTTAAAAAAAAAACCAAATATAAAAAATCCAAAATATATAAAACTAATGTTTTTTTTTTTTTTTTTTTTTTTTTTTTTTTTTTTTTTTTTTTTTTTTTTTTTTTTTTTTTTTTTTTTTTTTTTTTTTTTTTTTTTTTTTTTTTTTTTTTTTTTTTTTTTTTTTTTTTTTTTTTTTTTTTTTTTTTTTTTTTTTTTTTTTTTTTTTTTTTTTTTTTTTTTTTTTTTTTTTTTTTTTTTTTTTTTTTTTTTTTTTTTTTTTTTTTTTTTTTTTTTTTTTTTTTTTGATCCTACACTTCTGGTTAACACCTGCTCAATTCCATCATGTTTTTTTTTTCAGAGGATGCTGTGTCAGAAATGCACTTGTATGTGAGATACAATTCCTTCAAATGACTAGATTCAAAACTTCAAATATTACAAGCATCTCATTTAATCCTGAAACCCTGCAGCCAACCCTGCAGCAGGCTCATGCAGGAGCAGCGCTGTAGTCGCGTCGTGTGATGATGTCGTGTGATGACGTCTGTGACACTAAATAAAACTTCAGTCGGAGAAATCCGAAACAAAGTGCACTTTCATACACTTTAAAAGTGTCGTTTTCTTTGTTGTGCACATTTTCACTCTGACTGTATTACATGTGAATTTAAACACAGTTAAACAGTTCTTCACAAGTCTAAAGCTTCAAATGTTTTTGCATTCACAGTTTCATGTTGTGAGATAAATGTCATTTTTTAAGCAGGTTTCTGTTGGTCGTGGATTAAATGTGACACATCAGGTTGTGTCGGTCAGACTCGCGGTCGATCACTGTGTTCAAACAGAATATGATGATGATTATTATTATTATGTCAGACAGTGACAATCTGTGTCTTTACTTAATGTTGTTTTCCCAAGTTTGAGAAAGCATGACAGAAAGAGGGAGGCTTGAAGAAACGGCTTGAGGAGGCGTTAACAGAGGAGAGAGAGAATCTGCGCCCACACCATCCTTACATGTGTTTAAAACAGCCAGAACACAATGTTTCCTTTCAAAACAGCACCAGAAAGTTACAGAGGAGCTCAAACACCTTCCAGAGGGATTCAGAAAACTTCTCCAGGCCAAAGACAAAGAGCTGGAAGTTAAGAAGGTATGAAACGTTCTCCCACCATCAGAAGGTGAGATCAGAGGAGCCCTTACTGACATAAACACACTGCTCTCACAGAGGAAATGAGTTCAGCATGGCTGAGATTCTCATGAGGACATTCAGTGGATGTGTAGCAACCGAACATTTTAATGCAGTATCATCTTACTGCTGTGGACACAGGAAGAGAAAGAAAAGTAGGAAGTTGCCCACGGATAACTGAAGGTCTGGAGAAAGCACTACAGGGCAGTGTGTTCTGAACTCCTCATTGAGGTACAATGTGATGAAATAACAGTGATTTCTCACAAGATCAAAATTTTCTTCTAGGAAATGTTCACTAATGTCTATAAAACTCAGAAGTGCTGCTGTATGGATGTGAGGTACATTGTGTTGACCTTTGACCCGTGCCCTCTGACCCCCGCAGGCCATCATGCTGAACTGCACCCATAGCTTCTGTCAGCACTGCATCAGAGAGTGGAGAAACCGCAAAGACAAATGTCCCATCTGCTGGCGGACCATCACTGCACTGAGGAGGAGGAAGATTATCTTTGAGAAATAAAGACACTATGAACAACGCATGCGCAGGTTTTCTGTTTGATCCTCTTCTCTGTTTCACTGTCTTTATGTTTGTATTGCACCTTATTATAGTTCTGGGGTCTGTTTTTAATAAAGTAATTTGGTTTTTGCACTCATATGATTTATTAGTGATTTATGAATTTCATACAACAAAGTACTAAACTAACAGTTCTTGAATCTTCACTCTAGTGTCTTCAGGTTTGTTATGGTGCAGTGTGGGACACAAGGGGGCAGCAGTGTGATTTGTAAATGTTTGTGAATGTAAATGTTGATCATTATGGACCTTAATATAAACATACGTTTGGCTTTCCCTGTGCACTGTTTTATCTGCTTTTGTTGTGTTTGAATAGAAGACAGCTGAGCATTTTTTAAAATCTCGCTTTGCTCTAATGCTCTAATGCCTGCGTTGTTACAAGGGAATCATTATTGAACTAGTACTGTAAACAAGCCCCTAAAATCTTAAACCTATTGTCTGTAGCTGGTTCTGGCCCTCAAGGTCTCCTTTTCTGAAAGGGTTTGAGTTTGGAGTTAAACTCTGCAGGAAAGTGGACCTTCAGGGCCAGAGCTGAGGAGCTCAGATCCTTGCTGAAAACCCAGAATCAGACAAAACCAAATGGAGTGTGTTTGGGTCTTTGCTCTGTGAAACCACAAACTGGACATGACCCATCCATCTGTTCTAATCTATTTATCACTCTTTCTGTAAAAATAAAAGGTGTAGAGATCAAACATAGATTTTACACTCATGTTTTACTCATTTGTTGGAAGTGTTTAATTCTTGTAAAGAGTTAAAAATGAACTGATGGAGCTGTTGATCATGTTCAATTATTCATGGCTGCAGGATAGAAGAGTGCGATCTCACAGCATATGGGATGAGGAGAAGCCTACTCTGGGGACGGATTGTTCATATGCTTCCTGCATTTGTCTGGCCCTCCCAGTTCAGTTTCACAGTAAATGATATTTCAGCCCATCACCTCTCGTGCAGGAAACAGGCCTGATCTGTTCTGAAGAAACATTAGACTGGAAATGTTCTCACACTGCACAATGTGATACACTCATGCTGCATTTATAGTTGCAATATGTAATTCAGTATAACCGACTTACTGAATTGTGTTTCTGATTATTTCTAACATTTTCTAGTGGAATGAGCTTGCAATGTCAGAAACATTTAGTTTCAGTATTTTAAGGATCAAAAAGTCAGAAATTTCCAAATGAACCAATTTACTTTTTTACATGTTACATGGTGTAATTGTAAAAGATTTTTGGATGTTCACATCACAGTAGAATCTGATATTGGGCTGTTAGTTAATAAACATTAACCAGCGGTCTGTGGGACTAATGTCAGACGTTCTCAGCTCTGGTTGTGAAGACCCACAGCTCTGCACAGTTTGTGTTTCCTGTATTTAACTCTCATCATCCAGTCAGGAGTGATTTCAGAGTTACTACAGTTTGATTATAGACAGCAATTATTTTCTTTTAGAATAAAACACATGAACAATAAGAGCAGGAATTCCATTTATTTTTATTTTATTGAACTTATTGGACACACAAGTTTGGCCTCCATCCTGAGATATGATACAAACAGTACCGCAACATAGTGTTACAGACTCAATGAGACATGACATTTATTGTATAAGATCACTGAAAATGTTTGTTAGCAGCATGAAAAGATCTTACATGGTTATGAAGTATCTATATGTGACAAACTGTCTGATCAATCTCATAGAAACAAACAGAACAAATATTACTGTGTTCATTTATAATCTGTTCCTGCATTTTCTCATTGTGTTTTTATTGTGTTGTGATTGTATAAAGCAACACAATATTGTAATATCAGCGGCCACACTGACTTAAACACACATTCAATGTGAAATATCATTAAAAACACATTATCTTAAGTAACAAAAATGTTAAAAAGGACATTTTCTGCATACACGCAAATGTATTTATTAGACAAAATGTTTCTTTTAATTTATATGAAGTTTTTGACACTGGTCTGTGGTTGATCACCTGGAAACATTCATCATAACTTTGTAAAGAACAATCAGAAGAAGACATTACATATGGTATAAAGAAAAAAGCCTATTTTAGGACCCTTGCAATTTTTTGCTTTAATTCTACTTTTGCAAAATGATCTTTTATTAGTCTACTGTAAAGTGAATAAATGACAGTGTGAAATCTTTGTAACACAGGATATGCAGTTGTAAACTGTCTCAGTAAACGGTGTGGATTGTACAGAAACCTCAGGGCTGCTGTGGCTCTGAGCTGCAGTCAGTAACTCAGGGATATTTGAACCTTCAGGATAAAATGATTTGGACACATTAAAGGTTGTAAATGTGCTTCAGTCATTGGCCTACAGCTGAACTCTGTGTGAGCTCCTGTATTCTCTTGCAGTTCATATTTACAGATATTTGTTTATATGTCTGAGGTCATGCAGAGTCCACGTACTGTCGCACAGTTACAGTCAGGTTGGGCTTGTTTGTACGGATTCTTTTCTCAATGTTTTGTACACGAGTTTTGATTCTGATAAAACAGAGTCTGATCCATATACTGCTGCAAATATATAAACAACTCTTACTGTACATCTGCGCTTTGTGTTTATGATGGACTTAACAGAACAGAAATCTTTATGTTTATATTAACCTAAAAGTCACAAATGTCATTATGATTTTAGGTTTCAGAACAGATTTATTTTTAAATCTGGCAGGAAATGATCTTACTGCTGATTATTTTGACAGTATTTCTACAGTTAAAAAGCAGGATGTCAGAAAGCATGTAAATAACTAAACATGTAAATAAAAACACCTCTGAGGCACTTAAACGTCTTGGAAAAAAAAGAAATCCCGAATGCTGTTCGGGAACATTCATATTCTAAATATTATAATAATGTTTAATATCCTGGTGGATTTTAAAGATGACGTTTTGTTTATCGTTCTTGTGTCCTTTAGCTGCATGTATTAAATTATTCACAGCAGTGACACTGTTGCTATAAATAGAAGATCAGAAGGAAACAGTGCTTGTGAAGAGTGTGTCAGATTTTCTTTTTTTTTTTCTGTTCTGCACCTTTTAGGTTTACTTTTTAAATCTTGTCAGGAAAAAGAGCCAGTATAGCCACTAATGTCTGGCCTGTGTGTTGTGTATGTATTTAGTTTTGATAGTGAAAAGGAATGAGAGTCAAGCACTATGGTTAATCACATGAAACACATGGGTTTCTGTTGCAGTCCATGTCTTTAGATCCAACAATGACCCAAATTTTGCTGTGCAACAATAAAGTTAACAGCTGCATGATGCATTTTCTATGAATAATTGGTATATAAATTCACTGATACTGGAAACAGATAATATGAATACAAAAGATAATAAAAAATTAAAATAGAGTTACAAAAAACATACTCTTATACATTCATATTAATTAGTCTTTCTTATTTGTCAATATTAATATAACATTAATATGATTTATTATATCAACTATTATATGTTTTATATATCAGTGAATCCCTGGAAAGCTTTGATGTCACCCGAAAAACAAAACGAACATGAACAATTACAGTATCTGTAAATCTTCCATTGGAATGAAAAGTGAAAATTAATTTCGGGCTGTAGTTAAAGTAGTTGAATAGTTGAGTTTCCAAAGTAGGTGAGTGCATTTCCAAAGAAGAAATGTAATAATGTGCTATTTAATGTTGTCAAAAAAAGACAAATGTAGTTTCTGTACATTTTGAGGTTCCAGGTTTCACAAACTTCACAGCACCAGTCTGCTGTTCTGAGGGCTCTTTACAATCATTATTATGAGGCTCACTGGGTTAATGTTCTGCTCTATAATGAAGTCTCCACACAGGAGCTGTGCTGAAGAGCGTGGCAGTCGTGACTGAGGCAGCCCTCGCTGCGGTGGATGATCAGTACAGGAAAGTACAGCGCGTCCTGGTAGGCCGGTGGAGAAGGTGGGCTTTCCTCAGCGGTGGACTGGCCTGCCAAACAGCGTGTGCTTTCAGTCGGACAGCTGGGATCATTCAGGCTGCTGCTGCGACTTCGCCAAAGACAACTGCGTCGTGAGCCATACAGACGTCCCAGAGAACAGCGACTGGCACTGAAGGGCAAGCGCGGACTGCTGCTAATGCTCAGAGCACTGCGTGAGAAGATCGAAGAGCTGCTGATGGACCGATGACAGCGCTCGCAGTTCTGACGGTAGCCGCTGAAGCTGCTTCCACCCGCTGTGCCGACTCCACGGGGTGAGAACGTGTTGCAGCTGGACTGCTGTGCCAGGTCCATAAGCACGGCCTCAGAATAGCTCGGAACTAACTGCTGGTTAGAGCGTATGTGCCACTCCAGCTCTGTACTGTCTATAGTGTTGACCCGTGGGATGTGGTGGCAGAATGCTCTCTCGTCCAGGGGTGTGACGGCTACATAGTCAAAGCCAAAGAGTTTCTCCACGTGGTAGTGAAGGTGAGCTGTGCGGTACTCTGTCAGCACTCGTAGGGGCCACGATAAGGTCAGCACTGCAGCCAGCCAGAAGATGCACTGTGACGCGTACCAGGGCAGGTGCTCTGGATCTGACAAGGCAAGCATGCATTCTTTGAATTCAACATTCTTCAGGTGCATCCCTTCACGCGCTTCCATGTAGTCATCCAGTCCTTCATTCTCTGTGAAGAACCTCGCCCGCTGAGTCAGGTACGAGTTCTCGGACTCCACGTTGGCAAAGCTAAAGCACTTGGTGAAGCGTAGCTTAGTCACAGGGAAGTTCTCTAAACCCATTAGCTGCTTGGAGATGTCCTTCACCCCACAGTTCCCATAGTCAAACTCGGCTTCTGCCACATGCGTGTTGACACGTTCGTGGTACACTTGCGTGGTCGTGTAGGCGTCACCGTTGCGATAACGTGTCACTTGCCGTGTCCGACGTACATAATGGTAACTGATGGCCTTCCACCAGATGCAAGGCGTGGCTCGTTGCATGCGTTGCACACGCTCTGTGACACTCTCCACGTCCACCTTGAACTGAAGTTCGTTGCGTGAGTAACAATGCCAACACTCCACGAGGTAAACCACGTAGAGCATGATGAGAAAGGCCACAGGGATGTAGAAGTATCCGCTGGAACAGGGACTGTCGTCGTATGGCATTGACTTGAAAGCCCTGTTGAAGGACAGACGTGTCACCTTGGAGACCTGGCACCAGGTCATGGCGATCACGCAGCAGTACATCAGGAGCGAGAGCAGGAGACATTTCCAGTGTGACTCGCCACACAGAGATTTGCTGAGCGACGCTTTCAGAGGTCGTTGCTGTATGGTGAAGAGCAATGAGAAAAAGTGAAAACAGAGGATCAGTCACATGACCTGTCCTATATACATTCACGCCATTAGTATGTTTTTAGAATATAATCAAGGAAGGTATAGAAAACACATGAAACATGCACCATTATGGCAATATTTATAAGAAAAACTTGTTGTGTGACATAGTGGGTCTGAGCCTCGTTGACTTCAAGGCCCCTTCATTCTTCATAACTATTTGTTTTATCATGATGTTTCTTGTATGTCTGTCTTGTGCCCTTAACATGGCAGATGACAATAAATAATTGATGTTCTGCTTTCATAATTATCCTGTATCTCATGAGCCCCTCCCTGCTGGAGCACACAGTGGAGCACTTCTGATCTTACGGAGTGTTTCTCAGCCACTGCATTCTCACTGAATTATACCATCACTGGTTTGGGTTAATAGTTTAGTTAATAGTTTTAGTGGTGAACCGCATGCTTTCCAGCTGAAACATGATTGAACCAGTCAGTGTGTCTGATGAACTCTTCAGAGCAACACAGCACAACAGCGCAGTGAGCTTTCAAAACATGTTTAATGGCTGAATTTCAGGTGAAGCGCAACACTAATTTAATTTATTAATCACCTTAAAAGTATTTAACATCCTTTTGGACCCAATTCAATTTTCAAAAACGTTTTTGTTTCATATTGTTAATGAAAGAGTCTGTCCCACCAACAGACAAGAAGCAGCATGAAGAGCTGGCCAGCAAACACACACAAAAAAAAACACACAAACAAAAAAAAAAAAAAAAAAA